>JBAMHX010000007.1:15475015-15486701 GCA_037177515.1 Pseudomugil tenellus | reverse complement strand
TCCCTGATTGAGAGACGCCGGCCTGCTTTGACTATAGTAACCAAGGTCTTGGCAGATGGTTTACTAAAGTCCAAAATTGCATCAGTTTAGGAGCCTTATAGTCAAACCTTTCAGCTAGAAATTAAGAGTAATTAAGGTAATTAAGCTAATACATGAATTTCCTCTACAATTAATATCACCTCAAAATGAAGGCAGAAAAACAAATATACCCAGCACAAAAGGAACAGATAGTTAGCACAATATGCTGATTTGTCAGGTTACTTGTCATCATCTCTGTGTGCTGCTAAACTGTGCACATTAGCTTGTACTGATGGAAGTGAGCTCTAGACTTACATGCCATATAATTTACACTGCTGTAAACAGCTTGTATAGAAATTGCCATAAAGGTTTCTGATGACAGACAAATGTGTCTGTGCATGAGTCACCTTGGCACACATCTACAAACAAAGCTAACCCACTATAGTAGCTAATATTTCAGTACTGATGCAGAAATGACTCACCTGATAGCATGTTGTCATTCTTTATGGAAGGAAATTTAAGTATCATCTCATGTTTGTGTCGATGTATCATCAGATGGTCCTCAGTGGGGAATCGCTGATCAGTATGAAAAATTTAAACAACATATGTAAGAGCAAAGGCAAAATGTGTTTTTTCTTGTAATTTTCATGTATTTCTGAAATGAAATTCACTGTTATTTTAGTTTTCTAAAACTTGAATTCACTTTGATATTTTTTGCTGATATTTTTAAACCTGAAGAGTTATCCAAGAGGCTTCTCGGGGAAGACATTTGCACTCAAAGTACAGGTATTAGTGCTACTAATTTATTTCTATTTATCTTTTTGTTGTAAAACACTTACCTGAGAACAGCCAGGAGTGTTGCAAATGAACGGCCTTTCCTGGTCTGAGTTCATCACTCTTGCCAACGTCTCATAAAACTACAAAAAAAAAGACAAAGCAAGAGTGGAAACTGCATGACTTGAGTCTTAGCCGGCACCAAATAGAAAAAATAGACTTTTTCATGACAAATTGCCACGACACCTGTTCCAGTTCTTTCATCAATGGGTTGCAGCCCAATGCAATGAAATAAAGAGTTAACATTTGGTGAAACACAGGTCTCAATAAGTGGATAAATAATCTATGCATTAAAAAGAAAACCATGTAATCGCTGTAACTACACAGTAGCTACATAAACATATGCCATATGTACTAATTCATAACAATTATACCTAAATCTATAAAAAAAATAAAATTCTGATGCACACTGTATGTATAAACAGCTATGGTTTTTAAGAGAAAATAATCACGATATATTATATAAACCACTTGTTTTATTTTTATTTGTTTTTTTTTTAGTTATGTTTGGGGGATCAATATAAAGTGACAGAATCGAGATATGAAAAGTCATTGTCACTAAATTTAACCTAAAAAAATGTTCAATGACAGTCAATAAAAGACACATTCACTTAAATTACTCAATTATAATGTTTAAAACACATAACCATAATTTCCAGATTAAACTGCATAAATTAATTCAGTGGGGATGCATCTTTGAGGAAAATGAGAGAGACAATCGTCACATACTATCTGCATTCAATCATAACCAAATGCATTAATTCTCTAAGTTTACAACTTTTTACAAGAGAGTATTTCTGTTTAAACTCATATTTTGTACTGATTGTTCAGTATAATAATACAGTAGTATTGCATAGTGTCCTAAAACCTTCAACCTTTGCAATTACTTTATCATTCACAAGTAATGTAAAGCAGAGGACGGTGACAGTACTTTCAAAAGAATATACATGAAACTGAACAGAAAGAAAGAAAGAAAAGACCTAAACTATCAGTGTCATGGATAGAAACAACATCAAGAAGACTCTTGGGCAAGTCTGAATCGAACAAAGAAAAAAACTCATTTATAGGCTTTGCTGTGCACTTTAGTCATTTATTACATTTGATGCATTCACCAAACTTCACTCACATAAAGATTTTCTAACCATTAAGTTTTAAATAAACCTACATTATTGTTCCAATCTATTCAATCTACTTTGACTTGTTACTGTTTAATTGTCTAATAAAAGGTAAATTACTTTCTTTTGGTAAATTGCATTGATTCTTGTAACTAGTCATGGGCAGCATCTTGACGATATGAAAATTCATCACCATTTCTGTGTAACGTACCAAACCCAGGAAGGAAATATTGGTCAGTTTTTTCTTGCTTTTTATACTCAGTGATTTCCTAATTTAAGTTTATTTTAACATTTAAAGTTTTGCACTTGTTTATTATATACAAACAATCCTTCTCACAACATTGAATAAAGATACAAGTTTAGTTCAGACATCCATCAGTAAAATAGCTTCCTTCTACTCCAAAACATTTGATTGAAATATAGTAATGTTTCAGTATTTTTTTTCTCTACCCATCGCTACACTATAATTGCAATAAGACATTTTATGATATTAAGATTGTAGGATTAAACCGGTATGATGTCACATGCCAGAGCTACACATTTGCACCAGATCTCGGCAAATATTGAACTAGATGAGAGAACGTTTATTAATCCTGACTAAGAAAAGTAATATTTTCAGCTTTTAACTATATATCAGTTATGGCTGTAGTTATGACACGTAGCTCGATCTTTTGGACATGCCCACAGAAAACCCAATGTTAGTTTGTTCAAAGTTTGAGCGCAAAAAGAATTAAATGCATGTGAACTTAAAAACTGCTTAGCATTATAAAATGTTTGCTTTGTACTTTAAAACATTTGTGTCTGATAACTTTTGCCCGATTTCTTGTTGCACTTGTGACAAAAAATAAAACCTGAGTTAAGAAATTTAAAATAAGAAAAATACTATAAAGTCTACTTCATCTCATAGATTGTCTTAATCTAACCAAGGTCAAATATGAAATGTCTAATATAACACTATAACTCAATTTATATTTTAAATATGTGATATATTCATCATGTGAGACTGGTAGCATTGATACTGCATCATATCATTCCGATTACTTACGCACTATTTATACACACTAATACTTTATTTTAGCTTAGCTACCCTACAACAGGTGACCAAACCTGTAGCATGTTGGTAATCCAAGTGAAAGCATGAATACCCTCATGCACTACTTACATTAGAGTCTTTTTGGGGGCTACACTTTTTTTCTCACAGTCAAAACACTTTAATATTGTGTTATGTTAAGCAGTGGTGTTTTCCTAACAAGCTGTACTTCACAACTAAGCCTGCAGAACAGGGTCTGGACAGGGTCTTTCTGTCAGAGAGCAAGGAGCCCTAGTCTCTCTATCTGTCACCAGTTCACTCAGTCTCCTCTATGGGGCCCCTAAAAACTTACCTGGTCTCCTTTGACACAACAAACATGACCAACACAGCAGATCCTAACCCTCAACCCAAACTAAACACAGGATGACAGTTTTTCTGATCAGTGTCTGTAGACATATGTTAAATAGACAGTTTATGACACATTTTATATCACAGATGTTTAACATTCAGATGTTTACACAAGTTTTTTTCACCCCTCATATTCTTGTTCAATACACCTCTTTACAATAAATTACATAAATTACATCACTTGTGTTTAAAAAAAGAGAAAATACTTTCTGTAACCAATAAAACAATTGCAAAAAAGTATACGTTCACATTCCTGTTCTTGTTTCTAAAATGGGATTTGATTATTTCAGCACATTTACTATCAAATTCAAACCATATGCTGCATAAAACTCAACCATTAATTCTGTAAATGCCTCTGTGAATTATCCAAAAGCTTTCACACTTCAAATTATCAGTACTCAACGCCCTTTTGTTGGAAAGGATGCTTGGCTCATATCTGATATAGATGTTTTAGTTTAGCTGAGGAAATTTGGTTACACTTTACATTAACTATATCCTGATGTGAGCGAGGGGAAGGATTAGGGTCTAGCATTCGATTTCAAGAGGAACAAGGGAGGAATTCTCCAGGTAGACCACGCATTAGAATTTAAACAATATGGTGAAGAAAAAAGTGATGTGAGGTGCAAAGGCACAAGAGGTGAAAGCGAGCACAAATACGCAGAGCAATTCAAATCTACAACTTCACATAACCTTGGCTTTTGACAGCAAAAGTTCAAGGCAGGACTTCGGCAATCCCCAATGCAGGCAGTGTGGCCCGCTAAGACAATGTCCCTAAACTTTCAGCTAATGCATAGCAAAATGCCTGCTGATGTCAATAGTTTTCAATTAATGTTCTTTACTGTAGATTGTAAAATATGAACATTATAAACAAAGAAAAAAATAGAATATGAAACCCCTACTCAGTAGGTATGAGCGGTACTTTATCAGCTAAATTGGGGCTGTCAAGGGAGTATCTCTCTCTCACGATTTAAATGGAAGTAATGCTTTCTCAAAAATCTAATGTGTGACTATAATGCATCTTTTGTTTTACTTTCAGCAGAAACTATATTAGCTTGAATGAAATGTTTTCTGGGATAATAGGGGTTCACTTAGATAAATAGCCTGGCTATCTAGTAATATGTTACTATAATGAGAATATCATGGCTGTAAGATTTATTAGCGTGATATGGTACCATAAAACAAACTGTGAAATTAATTATTGTTATGCCATATTGTTACAAATATGAAGCATATTTCTTAGTTTATTCATTTATTTTTAATTACACACTATCAACTCTGAAATGACTGATATCATCATGAAAAGTTAAAAAGTCCAGTATTGAAAACTCTTGCGAAGCAACATTTTTGAGGCTGACCTGTTGACTGGATTCTGAAGTTGGTGCTAATTTTTGCCCCTTTACTCCCTTCTTACATCAGCACAATAATTACCAGAGGAACCTCGAGTACATGAAACAGCCATCAACAAATAAACTCAATGCAGCTCACATTTCACTTGTGCAATCAGCCACTGGACTGCAATCAAGCTTGTGCAAAATAAGCAAAAAATCTGGTTACAAACCATCACAAAAATACAAAAAGTTTAATGTAAACTCGCAACAGTGACCTGGACTGTAAGTTAAGTTTAACTAGCTTTTATAAAATATTATCTAGTTTCCTTCACTCTGAATAACCATTTTAATATTCGGCAAAAAATAAAAAGTAGATATGCCATGATTAATAACTTGTAGTGCATTTTATTGCATTAGCTTACTTGACCATCAAAAGACAGCAACAAAAAAGGCTGATTTCACTATTTACAACAAAAATATCATTAAAACAACTTTTCTTTAGTTGTTTTGTGCAAACTTCTATCAGGTAGCTACTGAACACCCATAATAGGTTGTAGATGTCTTTTTAACGAATAAATCCGTCTCAATATTTAATTCAAGAATAAAATAACTTAAATTTAATTCGGCAGCAAACTTCATCATCGGGATTATTTTTAGATAAATACAGAAAAAGGTAAACAACAAGACCGAGTGCCTGAACAATAAGAGAGATGGAGAAAAAGTGGCAACTGACAGTGCTGTCCCACAAACATAATGACAGCGGAGAAAAGTAATGGAATAAATAGGCTACAGCATGTTTCCTTTTCTCCAGCCGTGCAGCCACAAAGCGCGCCTCGTCAGCGCAAGCTTACTGAAAGTAACCTCAACATTTCCACGGTAAATGAAACAGGCCCATCGACTTGCCTGCAGAATGACGTAATGATGCATGAAGGAGAAAAAGCGAACGTAAATTTAATGGAAACAGAAGCATCAGTTCTTTTCTTTTAACAAGCATGACAGCAGAACCAGTGGCCTATCATTTTCCAGACGATCATTGGTAAACCGCAGCACGCAGAGTCTGGGACGGACGCCGGCTGCGCTTATCCCGAGATGGGACAGGCATGACAATGATGCAGGGATCCAGCTTTAGGACGGTTAGTGCGGAAAGAAAACTTGGAAGTCATGAAACTGGGATGAAAGGAGTGAATCGTCCTCCGCATCAACCTATTCTGAGGTTGAATTCCTGCAGACTTGTCTCCGCTGTTACCTGACAGACCGAGCTGCAGAGGCACTTGCCTGCGCGTCCAACTTCAACAACACGCAACATAGGCCAAAGCAAGCACGGATGACAATGTTGGTACTCAAACAAAACTCACATGAGACTGTATGCCTTCTAGCTGCATGCTCAAATTAGTTTTGAACAAGTGGGGGGGAAAAAACGTTTCCACAAAGACTGCCGAGGCGAACGACAAAACAAGCTGTTGCATGAAAAAAAGGAGAAAAGTAAGAAGAATCGCTTTAAACAAAGACAACAAACCTGCAGAGGTTCGTGCACGGTCCTCTGCATGGTGTCAAGGCTTTCAACTTACCAAACAAGTAGCCTATAGAAAACGTGAAGCAGTCTCTCAGAAGAAACCACGTTGGACTGAGAAAAGATTACAATACGATCTATTTAGAGAAGCATAACGTCACCCCTGGGTGACGTCACGTGGGATTCCTGAACTTCTAAATCATTGCGGTCCGCTTGTAGGCGGCGCGAGCGGGGCGGAGTTTGCAAATGCACGCCCAGCCCACACCGCGGGTCCCGGGTGGGTGTGGTGAAACAAAGCTGGATGACCACTGCTGACCAGTGCATCCTTACTGACAGCCCTGAAGTGTTTCATAAGCAGAATGGCTTTAGTTAACTTTATGAGATAAGAAAAGTCTGGCAGATTAATAATCGTTTAGAATAAACATTTATTAGAGTTTCATGAAACATGACAAAAACAAATCTGACCACATATTACAAAAAGGATCCAAATGGTATCTTCTAATAGTAAGCCAAAGTGAAACTTGGCTCTGGGCAGCTGACACCTGAAATATAACTTTTTTTTGTAACATACTACCTGACTGTAAATATTCTACCTATTATTTAAATTGATTACAAGCAGGTTAATAAATATGACACATGTGAGCACACAAGTAAAATTAAATGATTCATAGACTTTCAAGAGCAGAACTTCCCATTCCTTAAAGCCTGTATCAAGCATGTCAATAATGTGTTTTGTAGGGGTTTATTTCAAAGCACATCTTCAATAAATACAGTGGCAGCCTGACTGTATCAGAACATATGAAGCGCTTGTTTGTTTTTATCTTACTTTTTTCCAAACAGCACACGTGGCTTGGTAACTATTTTCGTATTTCATAAGCGGCACATTACCATTAAGGTCCACAGAGACATTGTGAAAAGCTTCTTGTCTTTGCAACTGACCTGCAGATCTTTTACAAATGATCCATAACTTTGTCAGCTTCAAATGCATCATCATCAGTATGACTGCAAAGTGAACTAAAAGCTCAGACATTGACAGTCCCTAAAAAGTGTGTTGTAGCTGCAGCGCATTCGAACACATATAAACAGCTCTGGAGTGCAGCGCTTTTGTGTTGAAGCACTGTTTGACCTGTTGGTGCCAGCTGGCTGTGATATCTTAAGCCACAGACACTGGTGGTAGTGAGGCCATCCTCGACTCCGGGGATTAATGACTCCTCACACATTGAGAAATGTTTACCACTCGCCTGCAACCACTCCACCAGACACGCTAAGAGCTCTGTCACAGAAACAATAACCCAGTCTAAAAAACCCTCATAACTCAGAGCCTCTCCACCTCTGTCTTTTAACCAGAGCTTTAATCAACATTTATGACATCCTTTTGTCTCTTTATTGCCAATATATTTCCCAACCAATCCAAACATTATGCTTCCAGAAGAGCAGACTATTAAGGTTGGAAAGAGCTGATAGAGTTTGGGTCAGTGACCTACACTAAAGCAGATTTCAGCTAGATTATAGTAAACCTTTTATGATTATGCCTTTGTGCTTTGCTTTTGGGTAAGATCACCTTGGGGAGATGGGAGCCAATAATGATGATTTGCTTTGTTGCAGCAGGTGTACAGGGTGAAGGAGTCATAACAAAAGTATCCAAAGGTTTTCAATTAAATTTAATTCAGTTTATATTTTAATAGTTAAAAAAATAAAAATGTGCATGACACATGCTGCAAATAGATGCTGCTCATCACGCTTATAATGGAGATAATGGAAAAACTCAGAAATTCAGCTGCATAATATTTCAAGCCATTTCTGCTTCAAACAAATATTGTATAAAAAACATAAAATGCATAAAGATGTGTGTGAAAAGACACAACATAAATAAATGAACACTGTGTAGTATGGTGAGATAAAGCTCAATAGGTGTTAGATTATTATTAAAGTATGGTTTTAACAGTGAAAACATTATGTATTTATTTAAACAGTTTTTCCAACTTTATGCTTTCAATGTTCGAACTCTTTAGAAAGTTGCTTTAGTGCAAATCAGTTCAACAGCTAGAAAACTGCTGCATATTGTGAAGACATCAATAGAAACAGTAGTTTATATACAATTATACAGTAAAACAGTTTTGTTACATACATTCTTCTAAAATTTAATAGTCAACTAACTGCAGGTTTGAAACGGAGACCGAAGAGACAACCAACCCTGCAGAGCCTTCTGGTGAAAGTGAGTCTTATTCAACGACACATGAGTACTGGCAGTTTATCATTAGATAACCTCAGAGACATTTCCACAATCAAACACTCACACCCATCATACATTAGGTAGCTGGTGAATGTTGCTATCTGTGATGTTCCTTTAGATTTATGACAGTGTGGATCAGTGTTAGGTGCTTCGCTAAATAAACAACAAACTAAACTTGAAAATATTTTATTGGATAGAAATTAAAATGTGCTGAAACACGGTTGGTTGACTATCTTTATGACTAAACTGCTGTATATCTCAATAATAATTGGATTTATTTATGGAGCTTTGCTTGCTATTTCTTTTTTATTCCTTTATATTTTATACTGGCCCACAGAACTTTTTGTTTAATGGCAAAATACTTCTTCATCGGACGACACACAATGATGATTTGACGTTGAATAAATTCACTGGGGAGTTATTCATAAAATCTTACCTCTGTAAGTCGAAATAAATCACTGCTGCATGTGAAACTGGAAAAGCAAAAGGATTCATATTGCTTTCTACACTGTAATTTGAGGTAGTGAAAAAATGCTCTTACTGGTTAACTCAGACTTGGTGGTTAGCACACACAAAGCACAGTGGTTTTTGTCCCTTACCAGCAACTTTTAAACGTGACTTTGCCTTCATGTGTTTCCACTCTGAGGTTAAACAACCTATCCAGTAAATCTAAGACACATCTGTTACCTCATCTACATTTATGGGTTGCAACAA
This sequence comes from Pseudomugil tenellus, assembly GCA_037177515.1. NCBI lineage: Eukaryota > Metazoa > Chordata > Actinopteri > Atheriniformes > Pseudomugilidae > Pseudomugil > Pseudomugil tenellus. Next base: position 15,477,511 of record JBAMHX010000007.1, on the reverse strand, counting down.
ATTGGAGAGTAATGATTAGCTGAAGCTATTCCAATCAAGTAAAATGGTCAATAAATAACTCGAGACGGGCAATGTCAGCATTTTAAGGAAAACCATCAGCATCCTCAAGTAAGAGGATGTGTGATGTCATAAATTAGAAGTAATATATCACAATAGGTTTAAGCATTACTGGAAAACAAAACATTTTGCTTTAACTGTCACTCAGGTACCTGGTCTGAAAACAGGATTTGGTCAATTTATGGTCAATCTCTGTCACACAGAACAGATTATTCATTCATTTGCATCCAAACTAACATAAAAACACCAGAAACCAGAATCCCTACATTACATTGTACATGTTATTGTCTTGGAACTGATTGTATCACTTACAGATTTCTAAAAATAAAATATCAACTTGTTAGGCTGGTCTGATCACTGAGTTTTAACACACAACCTGTATTGTTTAGATTAATCCATTCTTTCTTTCTATGTTTGCTTTAACAAATTAAGAATCATTGGGAGTGACTGGACCCTGAGACAGAGTGCACTCTAAACAAATTGCCAGTCTATCACAAGACTGTACTGTTTATGAATAAATGAATAAATACTACAACCATGAATAAATAACGTATGACTCAGCTTTTAATTATTATGCACATAAAATATAAGTAACCCCTTTCAATATGTATTAATTTTATGTATTTAGCAATAGCCTTGGTTAGTTTTGGAACAGTTTTAGGTGAAAATCACTGAAGTTTTAGGAATATCACTGAACATATCTTACATTATCTATTGACTAACACTGCCACACTGTGGTCAAAAATACTTTTAAGTCACTAGGTGATTTATTATCAGCTTCATGACAAAAACTATAACATCATATTCAATGTAAAAGTCATTATATTAAATTTAAGTTAGCGACACATTTTTTTTAGGTTTGGTGTAATTTTTAGATAGAACCAATGAAATCCCATTTTAGTATTTTAAATTGGTGGACATCAAGCACTTTATGAGTTGTAGACAATACAGTGAAAAGGAAGGAAATAAGAAGCAAAAAGTCTAGAAAAACAAGCAGTTTACAGGATTTTATTCCTGCAGACATGACATACCCACTACCACCCTCACATCCCCAACAATGATCATTAGAAGCTGTAAATGTATGCTAAGCTAGAAAAAAATAAAAGAAAAACTTCTTCTCAAACTGTTAGAAAATAAAAGCTGTTATTTAGTTGGAAAACTTGAGAGTCAACATTTTCTTTTATCATTAACTACAAAAATATAATTTGACAAACTGGACTATGTAATCAGACCAGCTGTATCGTCAGTTTATTTATTTTATTATATCAGTACTATCAGTACTGAAGACAGAAAGAAAGCAGCAAAACTACAAAAACGAAAAAAAGATTGTGAAATATGAAAACTAATTATATATTATACATTACTGCAACTTTTAGAAAGCAAATCTTTCATATAAAATCGGTCTTTATTAACCTTTAAAACGGTTTTTTGTTGAAAGTCTGACTGTCTTACTTCCGGTCTTGTTGTCCGCTAGCTTTGACGCACCAGAGAAGTCACCGCAGACCCGCTCGTGCCGCTCCAGCTGTTGTCACCGCTGTCTGCCCCGCTGTTTCCCCTCCTCTGCCGCCTGCCCTCATTTCGGATGCAGCAGCGACCATGACAGGCATCGCGGCTGCTTCCTTCTTCTCTAATGCTTGCAGGTTCGCTGGCTGCGGACTTCACTTTGCCTCCCTGTCGGACCTTATCGTGCACATCGAGGATAACCACATCGGTAAGAGCTCATAAGTAATGAGCACCTTCGCCTGACTGCCTGCCATTTCCGAGGTTTGCAGCTAACAGACGCGGCGTAGCCAGCTAGCAAGTTACTTCCTGCGTCCTGACAACCCGGTTGCTAGGCGTGGTGGCTGTTGATGTACCACGAGTTGCTGTTAATTTTAGTTGAAAAGCTGTTTTGCTTTTACATTAGTAGAAAGAACGAACAGGAAAACGTTTCTCGGCGTTTCAGCGGGTTGTTCGTGCAACATAATAGCAATGTCAGGCCCGCGCGCACAGATGGAAGCGTTGCGAGTAAACTTGCAACCTGGAGAATCCGCAGACTTACCATGTTATTAGTAACAGTCTGACGTCATTGGTCAGTTTTACTTTGTACAACCACAATATAACGTGCATATTAAACTAGCGACTCCTGCAAGCCTATTTGAGTGCAGGCAACCTTCTTCCTGCATTTGTTATCTCAAGTTTTTTCCTTTTTTCTATATTTTTATCAAGTGTTTTTGTAAAGTAAAAGTATATAATATTGGTGAAGAATGGTTAAACAGATGTTATCATTTATTTTGAACATGTGCAAATAATACAAAAGAGTTAACTGAACAATAAAAAATACAATGCCAGCTAGACTCAAATACATTTAATTACAAACAAGTTATGTAAATTCAAAATATATTTTAATTATTTTTTATGGATAGTTGGGTGGATCAAACAATTAATTGTTAATATATA
>JBAMHX010000007.1:15457909-15474824 GCA_037177515.1 Pseudomugil tenellus | reverse complement strand
TATATATTATGGCTCAAGTGACTGATAAAATGATTGGCATACCTCTAAAACACACAGTCATTATTTTCCTTTTTCAAAAGTGATCAATAAAGAGTAACAATTGAACTATTATTAAAACAAATAATCACAGTGACACTGTAAAATGTTATAAAATGACAATGTAGTGCAATAATGAAATCCCGCCAGTTAATTATCAGTCCAGCAAGGTAAGTTTTTAAGTTGGCCAGGGCCAACCAGGCAAAGGCTCTTTGCACCACGGTGGACAAACACCAAGATGGAAAGGCAAGTGAGATGCAGGGGGTCCTCTAAGTACAGCTGGTAGTTGAAGGCGCTCAGTGAGATATAACGGGCTGAGGCTGTGGATGGCCTTAAAGGTGAGGAGTATGAATTTAGAAATTATGCAGAACTGGAAGGCACTGGAGATGGACTAATAAAAGAGAAGATTCTAGTAGTTGTGGCAACCAAATTTTGGACTACTTGCAGTTTACGGGGGGACTGTCTCAATAACCAAAAAGGACAGAAAAAACATCATCATGGTGTGATGTAACTAGAGTATGAACCAGAGTAGTAGCACTGTTTGGGTGTGAAAGATGGGCGCAGATGTGACTAACATTTTTCCATCTCTGCCATTTAGATTTACATTGTTATGTGTTAATATTAATATTACTGTGTGTCAGAACTTATTGAAAAATAAGCATAAAAGTTCCACATTTGTCCATATCACATGCAAACCTTCCATAACAATCTGTGAGCACTGACTGCTAGCGGCTACAGATGATGTTAGCTTGGCTAAGCTTTTCCTCAGATAACCAACAAACTGTTCCTCTTAAATAAATAATACATTCAACATTTTATCTATATAAAAGTGTGTGTGTATGTGTATATATATATATATATATATATATATATATGTATATGTATATGTATAATGTGTGTGTGTGTGTGTGTGTGTGTGTGTATCCAATGGGAAAGTGTGTTACAAAAACCTTTTCCCACGGGTTTATCTTTATTTCGGGAGAGAGCTAGAGGGAATTTTGGACACAGTAATTTTAAAAGGATTCTTCATAGTGAGGGTGCAAATTAACTACTTGAAGAAAGTCTGCCCCCTGCATGTGCTTTTATCATTTATACATGTGATGAATTGGTCTTATTTACCCAGCAAGATATATAATATTAAGTAATTTCTATTGCAAAATTAGCATAATATTATCCACAGAATCTTTTTTCTCTTCATATTCTGCATCGTTACGTTATTTCCTTTCCTCAAATGATGACCTTTTGCTCTTTCAAATATTCTTCATCTAATATTTTAGATACCTTTTATTGAAGCTGACAAAGCTCACATGTCTCTGTTGTTTTTATTTGTTGCTTGACTGACTTTAATATCCTCTACCTTTTAGAGTATGTGCTGTGTGTGCATGTGTCCGAGGTGTTACTTTAAAAAAAAGACCTGGCCATATTAGGTAAAAATGAAGCCATTAGTTGGCTTAACGTGGAAAAACTTTGCTTCTTTGCCTTTGCATACTCGGGAAAGTGTGAAATCTTGCGCATTGTGCCAAGCGCCTGTGAAGCATAATTACAGAGGGAGTGCTTGATTTGGCATGTCTTCCTCCTCATCTGGTGGCCTGCTGCTTAACGCACATTCTCTGTTATAATTAGGTGCCTGGAAAACAAGCAGACATACTTGTCCCTGAGTTCTGCAGCCAGGCAGCTGTTTGGGTCTGTAAACAGAAGGTGGCACTGCTCTGCTTTTGGTTGTATGATCTTTTCTGAAACGTCATTAAAGGTTAGTGTGAGCATAATTTGTCAGAGTTCCTTGAGCATATATCGCAGCCAAACATAACCAGATCAGTGGAAATATAGCTTCAGTATATTCACACATATCTAACAGAGAAGAAAACTGTTTTTATTTTAGGAATATTTATGTGTTAAGTTGAGTTGATTAAATTAACTTTAAAAGATAAGAAGCACAAAGATGTAAGTTAATGCAATTGCCCTAAAAAAATCTTTAAAAATGTATTGTGTCCACCTAAAAAACTAATTGCTGGATTTATTGGTTATATTGTACCAAAAATATATAATAATTTTCTATACATCATGCATGATAAAGTCGAATTGGGTGGGGTGTTATCCATCCACCATTGATGCAGCAGTTTCATCTTAATTATACAAGTGTTGGGTGGCCCATTTAGACTATTGTGAGCTAATTTAGTTCATGATAATGAGGCCCAGGAAATACCATCAGGAGGAGATGAAAGTTTTAATGATGAGCATTATTCATGCGGTTAAGCCTGAAGGATCTCCTCTATAAGCTAGTGTGTATTCCTGTGTGGCATAAAACTACACACACTAAAATGTCTCACTGAGTGGACATGCTGTCGTAGACGAGAAGCAAAAGGTGGTCAATTAATTTTGGCCATGTGAATGTGTGCATGCAGTGCTGGTGACTGGCATACTGATGGTTGAAAGTGTCCAAGCAAAGTTACAATGGGTTTGTTTATTACCAAAACTCAAGGAAGTTCATTTCGCTTCCTTTAGCTGCCTGTGCTATGGACCCCCCTTTAAATCTGCACGGAAGTAGTAAATTTGGGAAACAGTAACTAGTTACCTGATCTGTGCACCTGGCGAGCCTAATTACATTTCCCCATCCCCCAATAATGCTGCTTCTGTTCCTGTGTGGGGGCTCCCAATCTTGATAAAGTAAAGTTGACTTTGCACAAAATAGAGATTCAGTACAATCTGTTACATTTCCCTTTAGAATTTACTATCTAAGTTGCAACAACAGATTTTATTTTACGTTATTTTTCACATATATTTATGCAAACAGAGGTGATGTCACAACTATAATAATAATAGTAATAATAATGACAATGACAATAATAATTTAAAGCTCTAGTAATCAGTTCCTCTTAATTTCTTGGCAATCATTTTTTAAGCAAAACTGCTGAAAAAAAGTGTTTTTACAGTGATTGGCTGCTTCTGCCAGTTTTGTATAATCTTAAGTATTTTAAAATATCTGAAGAAAAAGCTACCTCAAAGGTTCAGAAACACAATTTAGGACATTTCAGACATTAAATAAATAATATACAACATAAATAGTAGATGAATCAGGAATTAATTACACAAGTAATCTCAATGAAGACCAGTGAATGAATGCGTACACATCCCTGTGCATTTATTGGGGTTTGTACCAACATGACTTTGCAAATGTGTATAAATTGACATCTGTGTTAAATGTTTTTATAATGGACCACTTTACCCCCCGCCCCATGTTTTTTTTAGTAACCTGCAAAAGCAGCCTGCATATGGAGCTTGACTCTGTTTCATTTCCTTCTCAGAGGTCACATTGTAATGAATTACCTGTGCCACCACTCCTGGTAATGTTCCCTGCTGCTCAGAGCCACCATAAACATGTCACCATAATGCGCACCACTCGGCTCTGCTCCATAGTGCATTTGGCCGTGAGGGTGGAGAGCCAGACGCTGGTGGAAATGAGAGAGAGACGGAAAGAGAGAGAGATGTATGTCTGGTGTGCCTGCTTGTGTTTGTGTGTGTGGGTGAAGCAGCTTGTCATGGATGCTGTTATTAGAAGGTAGCAGGCGTCACTTCCTCTGTAACCTTAGGAAGGTGTTGTGTGACCATCATGATCCAGGTCATAACGGGGGCCCTGTATGAAATGTGTTATTGCATTGTGTGTTGCTGTGCTTACAAACGGAGACCACTAAAGTAAATTAACCTTCACATATTCAAACATGTAGTTGTTTGCTTCTCTTTGTTGCCCTGTGATACACTGATCACCGGGCAACACGGGGTGTAATCTGCCTCTCGCCTGCTAATTGCTGGGATAGATTATATAAAAAATGAATTAATTAATATTGAAACACACTATGCTCAGTCATCATAAGGGATAACCATGCAGCATCATATTAAAGTGTTGCGTTTCAGCTCAGATATTAAAATAAATCTAATACCAAAGAGAAAATATGTAATTTTATGTATATCCCTAAAAATAGTGTTTACTGTATATTTAAGTAAAAGTTTAAAAAAAAACATGGTCCACCTTAATGTTAAATTCTGTTCCTATTTATTCCACACTACATACATAAATACCACTATATCTTTCAATAATTAATTGTTTCCCTTTGGAGCTACAGATGATGAATAAATACCCATTTTCCCCCAGAAGTTCTCTAATAGTGGGCCACCAAAGTGGACCACCTGTGTAGTCTGAATAGAGGGGTTCTCATCTCTACTCCAGGCACCTTTTTCCTGGTGCTTGACTGATGGTGGCCCCAAAAGAATACCGGAGGCTGTTGGGGTCTCCTCTCTGGTCCCCAGTGGAGGTGTGTGAGATTTACAGTGTGTGCAAACAGACTGATCCACTGCTCTTTGAGCAGACCGCCCTTCCACAGCTTGAGACTCATTAGGGATCTTTGGAGAGCTTTCTTGTGCACTCTCACACACACATACCATTACTCCAAGCTTAGAGTAGTCTGCCTCTGGCTTTTGGCAGGGGAACAGTGTCGTAATGAATGTGTGTCTCCTGCTCTCATGACTTTGGCTGCTGAGTAAAGAGAGGTGTGCTGTCCTTCACACTGGGGATAAATCCAATCTTAATGAAACACTTGCTTATGACTGAGGCCTTGAGAGGAACCTCCTGAGCCATAGGTGCTGAGATTGGAGCTGTTTATATATGCCAGCATCGTAAGACTGTCACTTTTTTATTGTCAAGTGAGAAATTTAATAGTAATTACTGAAATTATGTCTTTTTGATATTAGACCAATAATGCACTTACCTTTACATTGACACTTATTATATTAATGCCAAAATAATGTCATTCAGTGAGAGTGCACTGTAAACTTATATGACATGAGTGTGACTCCATGTTTTATACAGCCTGACTAAGGTGTTGTTTACCTCTTTAACCAAGAACTTTAATTACCTTTTCTTTTTTCCTTTGAATTAATTTATGCATTCATTTATTTACTGTACCTCGCATGTGTAATCACTGATGAATGACTTTGACAGAAATTAGGCTGTTGTAGTAACAATTATGGCAGACCTATTAATGTAATTATTTTTAACTGAATAGAGCTTGTAAAAGTTTACATTCAACATCACAAACAGCCTTGGGGGGAATTTTTGAGTAAAAATGAGCATGTTGAATGGAAACAAGCAATAGATTTAACCGCATGGGGTTAGCAGTCTTTCACAGCAACGTCAGACAGGGAGGCTCAGCTGGGAAGTGGTAGAAACTGTTGTTTTATGGGGCATTTTTCTTCTCCCACATGGCCAACAGTGGGGAGAGTGTTTGAAGTCAGGCACGCTTCACCTCAGGGTGTGGAGATTGGTTCTTGTACTACATTTATCATTGCTTAGCAAGATGAATGTGTGGAGCTGAACATAGAAAAATACAGTATGTGTCAAGCTTGGTTATGCATGAGCGATGTGGTGTCTGCGGGGCAACTTTTTAAGTAGTGTGAGTGGAAAAAAACACGAGATGTCACTTTCTTGTTCTATATTAAAATAATGTAGCAGAACAGACTGGACTCGGCCTTTTACTAACGATAGAACATGCCTAATTACACAGTCAGATGGCCATGAATTCTGCACAGAGGTCCAGAGGAAGTGGCTTAGAAACCACCATCAGCTTGGAATTTGTGCACAATATCTTTCATTTTAGTTACTTTCGCTAAGTATTTTCCAGGACATTCTTGGACACATAAGAATGCGCTATAAAAAAAGTTTAGTCGCTGTCTTCTGGTTTGCCACAAATGTGCTGTTGAAGAATGTTGATCATCTGTGAAACAGTAAGGATTCAGCTTTGATTTCATAAAAAATATTAGTATTTTCTTTATACTATATATTTCTTAACTTTGCATGAATATGCAGCCATAATGTCTCAGTTACATTATTTCTGATTACAGTTGTACTGTGGCTTTTATCTCCAAAAACAATTTAAATACAGTTGGTTTCCTTGTGTATGTTAAAATGTATTCATACTCATTCGTTCATACTCATTCAAATTTCATTTCACAGCAAAGAATTATTTTGACAAACAAGAAATAATAACAAAAACAAAGAAAGCTGTTAGAAAATTTATTTTTTCCATCTCTATAGTCTTTATTGTCTTAATTTCCCTCAACAATGTTAATCATTTCTTGACTAATTTGGGTGTATGATTCAGATTGTGTTTTGCTTACAAATTGGTGTAACTTTTTTTACTCAGATATCTAATTAGTTCATTCAGAAGTTTAAAAGGAATTTTCAATAATTAACTGGTGAATCTGAGTAATTCTGGTAACAATCCAACTGAGACTGAACAAGGTTGTGGAACCCAACCAAGAAGGGCTGTTTGTCTGACTTTTCAACTTTTTCATGTGCAAAGAAACATTCTTTGGTAAGCATATAAAACTATGGAGAATTTCTGTGACACTATTTCTGAGATCAAACAAGGATATAAGGAAAAACTGCCCCTAATAACAGATGCCATTTTAAATGAAGAGCAGTGTAGCTGTCAGCAACCCTATAAAGACACAGGAAGCGCTATAAAAAACAGTTTTACTCTTTTTTTTTTATATTTTTGGATAGGAACAAGAGAAATGTATTTACTTACTCAGTCTCCATCTGAGCATTTTAATAAAGGCTCTCCCCTTATTTCTTGAAAAGGCAGAATCAATACTCCGTCCTCTAACACAATCACATTAAATACCTAGCGTTTGCAAAAGGTAACTTGATGAAAGCTTTTCGTCGTTTAATATGTTGTCACATGAGACCATATTTAAATAGTTTAGACAACCTTTTCCACTGTCAGTTTTGTCAAATTTACAGCATCAAAAATAGTTTACATTATGTTTCCTCAGGCACAGGGTAGTCTACATTAAAAGATGGTCTTTAGCAACAGCATAAGTGAGGAGCTAGCTAAGAGAGACCAGTATCAATACTTTGCAGTGTTTTTTGTCAGAGCCCAGGCCTGACTCCCTTTAATTATACCTTGAGGGAACAGTAAACGTCAAAGTGTTGGGCAGGAAGCCCACCAATCTTGAAGACTTTGATGTCGTTGCAAAAGAGTGGTCCATTATCCAAGTTTAGACTTCCAAAAAGCTTGTTTGGAGTTTGAAGAACTGTGATGGCAAATAGAGACTTTCTGGTAGGAATTATCTTTGCAGTAACATTTTTAATTAAATAAAAGACCAGTTCATGCTCATATCATTCAAACCTTAAGAAAATTATTAGTCCACACTAAATACCAACAAATCAAAATTTTGTGTTATGAAAAATTTCTCTGATGCAAAATGTATCAATTCTTTAATCTTGAGCTGCTCACAGGTTACTGTATTAGCATTTTGATCTTTATTGGATCAGTACACATTTTAGTGTCATTTAACCTGTTAAGACAAAATAAAAGGAAGAAAAGGATAAAATGAAAACAACAACTCTTTGATTGTTCACTTAAATATTTATTGTCATTTTCTTCCACTCTCTTTGGTTTCTGCCTGTTTAGACACAGATCCCTGTCTACTGGAGAAGCAGGAGCAGCAACAGCCAACATATGTGGCTCTCAGCTATATCAACAGGTAAAAACATAAAGTTATGATTATAAAGCCTTGCATTAGAAATTTTGAAACATCATTCCATTAAAAACATCATAAATTATTCAGTCATTCTTTTTTCATACTGCTTAATCCAATTCAGAGAGGGAGTGTACACCCTGGACTGGTTGTCAGTCCATCGCAGGGCATCAATTACATAATATAAAATTAAATCAATAATGGTTCATCATGTTTGGATTTTTTTAACAGAAATCATAACAAGCCAAAAATCCTCTGTGTTCATATGTATGCCTAATGTGTCATAGGACGTTAATGCTGCCATTAAGTTCTGCTGAAAATTAAGTTTGTCATCTGGTAGTGTACTTAAATGGATTTTTACATTGTGTAGTTTTGTTTTGTTTTTTTTTTACTGCTCTGAGTTCATCCCAGCTTTCTTTAATATGATGCTTACATGGCTGTTTTAAAAGGATTACGTAACAAGCCAATGTACGACAGTCTGCCACTGTCTCCCTGCCTTTAGAAACACATCTTGATGTGGCTATCACTTAATTTGTTAATTCCACTTCTCCTTTAACGATGTCTCTATTAAAGTTTATTTTACATGTACGCATTTATCAAAGACTTTTACTAGTCTCTATAAAACTCAAAAGTTGTTTTTTATATATAAATGTAGTGTTGTTTTATTTTCATTCATGCTCTTTACAACAGTAAGCAAACAAATGCTTGCAACACAAAAAAGGTTTTTTTTTTGTTTTTTTTTTTTATAAAACTTTCTTACTTTAAACTCTATAATATCAGGTTTATGACGGATGCTGCGAGGCGAGAGCACGAAGCCTTGAAGAAAAAGGTGCAGCCCAAGTTGTCCTTGTCTCTGACAGGCACTGTAGCACGCGGCAATGTTTCCACATCGTCCCGCCACGCCAGTGGAAACCTCACCCCTCCTGTCACCCCACCAATCACTCCCTCCTCTTCCTTCCGCAGCAGTACACCTACAGGTAATTGGCAATAAGATGTATCTAATATATTTGGTAAGATCTCCAGTATTTTTTCACCTTGGCAGTGAAATGCATTCTGTTGTTTTTTTCTATAATAATATTATTTCAGCAACCTTATAATTATTTGTTTTCACTTCTGGTAGCTGTACTGCACTGCTATCTGCTTCAGCTATTTTTCCCTTTTTGCATTCTTTCATAGTAAAATTTACACCTTGTTTTTCCTGCTACACAAAAAAATAATTTAAATAGTAACACAGTAGTGGTCTGGTACACAATGCTGTACAGCTGAGGGCCCTGCCAGCCCCAAACCGATCCTCTTTTAATGCTCTGCAACAATTTAATGTTCAGACAACCACCACCACATCCATTAAGTTATTTTTAGTATGATTGTTTTGACCACATGTTGTGCTGGACACAACTGAATTTATTACATAACCTTAGCAAAAGTAGTTGTATAAATATTCCGCTGGAGATGGAGTGTAGCACTTAACTTCATGTTTGTATTATTAATTGCAGCTGTTTCTTGGAATTAAATCATAGCCTGAAAAATTGAGACAAACTATTGATGTATATCCTCATCCATGAACATGACTTTTACCTGAATGATGACATTTTTATCAGTAATGGAGATGCTAATCGCCGTAAAACTGTAACTACCATAATCTTGTTTTTTTTTCTTTGCACCATCATCATTATCATTTTAAAAAGTTTTTTAGAGGTGCTGTATTACCATAAATTATGTTCTGTGTATTTAACAAACCTCTAAAAGCTATCTCTGAATCTAACACTGTATAATGAAAGAGAAACTGTGACTTGAGTTAATATTAAAAAGACCTGATTGAATAGAAAATAATGTTACAACAAAACCCAGAAAATGTAAAACTGAAAACATTCCCAGTAAAATCGAATAATAGACTATTAACACCCAAATCCCCATCCAAGTCCCACAATTTATAGCATTATTACAACATCCTGAAATAACTGGAGAATAGCAGTAAGGGACTGTGAGCTACTTGCAGCTAAAACTTTTGCTTTGAAAAGATGGCTATGGCAGAACTGAATGGATTGAGCCTTTTTAACTACAGTTTAGTAGTTTAATGTTTAGTTGTTGAAAAGTATTATCATGCATTATGGATAGTGTCTATTAACTATACTATCAAACCACATCGATTATTCTGTAGATAACTATTTTAGTGATCAAGTGGAAAGTACGGGGTTTAAGAAATATTCAATCTGGATATTTTCTAATTATCCATATTTAGAGAAGCCCTCGTGGTTCAGCATATTTGTTTAATTAATTTGTGTATATAACATATAATAATAACTCATAAAAGGGATTATCCTTGTGACATTTTCCCATGTACTCTTGGCCACAACAGCTTTATCTCATTGAAATAACTATAGCAGCTTCTGATGCAAGAAGACCATAAATATGCGCAAATTCTTTCCCACAATTAGCTCATTTCAGTGTTTGTGAAAACTTGTACACTGCAAGACACAGAGAAAAGAGAATGAGAAAAGACCAAATGTTGACAAAACCTGCTAACTTTTAACCTCAAGGTTTAAAAACTGAAAGTCACAAAGCAGAAATTGCGGCCTTTTGACCCACTTTCATTCATGACTGACTAACTTTTCCTTTATTTATTTCCCTACAGGTAGCGAGTGTGATGAAGAGGAGGTCGATTTTGAGGAGTCTGACAGTGATGAGTCGTGGACCACAGAGAGTGCCATTAGCTCTGAGTCCATCCTTAGTTCCATGTGCATGAATGGAGGAGATGAGAAACCTTTTGCATGTCCTGTTCCGGGCTGTAAAAAGAGATATAAGGTGTGTTTCATTAACAGCTTCTCGGATAAACACAATGTGCCAGTGACACATGTTTAGCATGGATATATCAACAAAAAGTGAGAGATAAATTAAAATGTTATTTTCTTTCAAATGGGATTTTTTTTTACAGCAACATAAATGCATATAGTCCACTTGAGTGATTGCAGTTTTACTGGATTTTCCATTCACATCTGGTGTGTGTGTGGTCGGGATAAATTCTGTAAAGTTTGAGAAAATTGCTTTTGCTGACGTGAATAACAGGATTATAGGCAATGACTTAGTCTGAGGTTGGAGGCAACAGTAGGCATCTGTTTAGGGGCACAACAACTACTGAATGGAAAACTTTTCTTCTTCTTTTTGGCCAAAAGTAATTCAACGTGGGATGTGCTATGTTATGTCACAATCTGTCGACAATATCACTCCACCAACATGGCTGTATTGCAACAAAGGCAGCAACATCTGTTAAAATAAGCATTTTCTCAGTTCAGTCTGGAAGAAGTGGATTCTGATAATAGCCTTCGTTCCAACCTTATGCAATAACTGTGAATTGAATTAATTTAAATTAACTCAGATAAAATGCTCAGACATATATAGCATATATAACAACATATAACGCTCTTGTGTTAAAATCAGAAGTCCCACATACAGATGGAGTTAAAAATTATAGTTATACTGTTGCTGTGGCACAGGTGTAGTATGGCCGACCTCTGATCGCTGGGTCATAGTTTTGGTTCCAACTAGAGCTGGGTATTGATCCAGATTTCAAGAATCGATTCAATTCCGATTCTCAAGATTTAGAATCGATTTTCACGATTCAGTCCGATATGTTCGGATCAGATATGGATTTTGTTCAGTGTCATTAAAATCTTTTGGGGTTTTTTTGTTAAATTATATGTCATTATATACAAAATACAACAGCCCTAAATCTACGTGCAAAAATAAAGGAACTAAAGTATTATATTCTGAATAATAACAAAACATGTTGGTGCACGGTGTTTTACCACCTTAGATGTGTGGCTATGGAGATAGCCATCATATTCACCAAGACAAATGTATAAAATAAATCAATCTTTGGACTTATGGATCGATCTTTAGGAATTGGTATGAGAATCGATTCAGAATAGATTTTTTTTTTAACACAGCCCTAATTCCAACTCTGTCTGAAGTTTCGAAGTGTCCTTGAGCAAGACACTGAACCCCCAGTAACTGTTGCTGGGCAGGCTAGTGTTGGTGTGCCATCAGTGTGTGAATGGGTGGATATCAGGATCTGTAAAGCACTTTGGTCATCGAAAGATGAAAATATAGCGCTATATATGGGACCGCCATTTACCGTTCTAATGTTATATTTTTCCTCTTGTTGTCTAAAGTGATTTTGCTGTAGTGGCTACTTTAAATTCCTCATTTCATTACAGAATGTGAACGGAATCAAGTATCATGCCAAAAACGGCCACCGGACCCAAATCAGGGTGCGTAAACCTTATAAGTGCCGGTGTGGGAAAAGCTACAAAACCTCTCAGGGTCTCCGTCACCACACCATCAACTTCCACCCGCCCATCTCCAATGACATCATCCGTAAGATGCAGCAGTAAAGGCTGACCGGATGACCAGCACCCTCCCTTAAGCTGTGTAAACACCTATCCAAACATCAGCAGTCTGCGCTGTCCTTCTCACCTGTACACCTTCCTTTCTTTCTTTATTCTGTTATGACACTATATTTTAATTGCATGACATATATGTATTATTATTCCTTCATTTTGATTCAGAATGTTATATCCTTTTATAGTTCACAATTTTGTAATTTGCACATTTAAGCTATTGTTTATCAAACTTTATTATTCCTTGACTTACTTTATTGACAAGGACGAGTTACAAACTAGAGAAAGCCCTTGCATGTAGCAGGGTATTCTGCTTTAACTTAAGGAGGAAAGGTTTGGATATTTTTGTTGCTGACAAAAAGCACCATTGTCATGTCAAACTGTCTCTTCTGAGCCTAATTAATGACAAACAAAAAACGAATGTATTGTATCATTAGAATCCAGCATCAACTTAGTGGGAGTTATCATTTGTTGGACTCGTTTTGGTTTGTTCCACAGTGCTTGTGTGTGACACCAAAGACATTTCTCAGGTGATTTTGGGCACCACAATCCTGCCCCCCGATGTTCTGATGTTGTTGCTGTTCAGTGGGATCATGAGAACTGTCGTCGTTCCTTGTATCCTGCTCACTGTTCTTAACAGCTTAGCAGTTTTACTTGCTGCTTTACAGCAAGGGGTTGAAGCACTTTTTTGTAAAAGTTGCCAAGCAAATCAGCATTTTTGCCAATAACATCTTTGTAGTATATTTAGTTAGTGGATAGTTACACAATCTGCATTGGTACAAGGAAAAGTGTACGTCGAGTGTTTTCAGTGTTGTGAGATTTCTGTATGAATAGCCTTGAAATGTAAACCATTCCAGGATAGTTCTAAATATGTTTGCATGCTTTAGGCCAGTCTAGTCTGAAAAGGTTTTATAGTTTCTGTAAAAAAAGGGCAGTGTTTGTCTTTGTATTCAGCAGTGATGATTGTGACATCCTGGTCTTACTTTGAGCCATAATATGTCTGCCATCCTTAAAAATGGAAAAGTTACAATAATGAACTACAAGATAGATTTGGAGCTCTTTTTGCCAAAACATTTGAAAATAACACAATTTTACAAAATGTTTGAAATATTTTAATTTAAAATTTTATTAAAATTTGGCTTAGTTAAAAAATATTTTAAAATATCTTATTAACCACTGTGTTGCATTATATTTCCTTTATCAACACAAACAGTTTTCATTGGATACAGAATTTCTGCTATCACAGTTTGAGGCATTGATTGCCTTTATCTTGCTGGTAATGTTTGATATATTTTGATTGAGACTGCACCTGACAGCGTTGTTTGGTTGAAACAGGCAAGGCCTTCCATAGAGAAGACCCCAGATTATCTGGCAAAAATGGTGCCTTCGTTAATAAAGTTACATGTGCACTAATGCACCCCCATACCATCATGAATGGATGGGTTTTGAAGTCTTTACTAATAGGCTGGATGCTCTCCCTCTTTTACACATCATCTTAAGTTTCCAGTTTACGTCAGTCCAATTTAAAGTAGTCCAGGCTCAGACAGTATTAACGTTTCTGTGAATGTTGAGTTTTAACTCCAATGTTTGTAGTTGCAGAAACAAACTGTATCAACACTGGTATCATACACATTTTTTTGATGCAGTGCTGCCTGATTAGTCACTGAAGCACAAGTTCTTTAGTTTTATGTTGAGCCATTTAAAGTTGTATTTTTCTCCCACATTACTGAAATGAACACACTTTAACTTCCTTGAATGCACCTTTAATACACCATCATAATATTGAATTGTCAATTATAAACATAATTGGATTTGAGATCCATTTAAAAAAAAGGGTTTTTTTCAAAATCAGATTTTGTCCACCGTTTTTTGATCTGTTGCTTGGATCAAATCCATTTTTTTGAGGGGTTGGCTCTAAAATGTTTTCTTCTGAATGTTTTAAATATTGGGTTTGAAGAAGTTGCCAAACATTTCACATTTTTAGGCAGCATTCCAACTTCTTTTTAGGAAAAAACTTTCTGCCTCTGGGTGAAACGTTACAGTCTAAATGTACTGCATTGTAGCTACAAAGCAATTGAGAATTGTGGCACAAAGATGCTGCCAGTGTGGAGCCTTTGATATAGTGTTAAATGAATGTACAAATGTGTCAATTGCATTAAATGATATTTTTGTATTTTTCTGAAAAAAATATATAAACCAGATGTGGTGTCATACTGTATTTCTTCAAAAAGCTGCTTCATGTAAACTTTTGTTATAAATCATAAAAAGCTCCTCTGCTTATTGACTCCTGCTTCATGAAACATTTAGACAGTTTAATTTTTGAGACTTTATTAGTAGAGTTTAGATACATGGGACTCACTAAACTAATGACACATTTTATGAAAGAAATAAATACTCTAAAAGAAAAAGAAATGAAATTAACAGAAGCTCAGCATGCATTGATTAGCTGACATGAATGCAAGATCTGGAGACAAATTATGAGAATCAAAAAGGAAACCTAACAAAAACAAACCCACATCATACACAAAGTATCAAGGTTGGTACAATACTGATTTTAATTATTCTAAAATAGACAATTGGATCTAACGATATTCTGTATATTGATATAATCGCTGAATATTTCTCCCTGACTGCATACAGTGCACCAAGGCTGCTTTCTGTGAAGGCTGAACAATGACTTGTAAAGTGATGCTTAAGGGCAAAGCAGTTTTTTCCAAGTGTTAAATTTAAGTTTAGTAAACACTCATCTCTTTCCCTGACTCGTTACATCCTGTTGTCTAACAGATCTTTGACAGCCAAGTCTGTTTATAATCAGTAAATGGTATTATATAAAGAACAGTCTTAAAATTACTATTCAAATTCAAATGAATAAAAATCCATAACCTATTAAAAAAACATTTTTGATTAGCACACTGATTCAGTAGCCCTGCAACAAACTAATTAAAATGTTATTTTGAAATGTCTCCTTAAAGCCTTTTTCTATGTTGAAGAAAGTAAAAGACTTGTAGGAACTTTTACACTATCACATGCAAAAAGAGCGCAGAGTGATATATTTCAGTGAGAAGCTGGTGTGTTGCAGATTTTGCTTTTAATTTCTCTCATCAAAGTTGAGTGGGTGGCCGTCGAAGTGGGTGAGCACGTGGTTTTCAAACACCTTCTGGTCACAGTCCAGAGGGAACTGCTCGCTGCACATCGGGCAGATTTTCCAGTGGCTCTCCACGTGCTCCTCAAACTTACTCTGGTCATAGTTGGGTGGGAAGATCACCTTGCAGAGTGGACATCTTTTCATGTCCATGCTGCACATGGGAAAAGGACAGCGGAGGAGAAAAGGGTTGAGTTAAGAAGTAGTCACAATGTGGGCAAACCAGAAGTGCAGGCTAATAAAGAGCATCTGTCTGATGCGAAGTGGGTGGCCGGCTGTTTAGTGAATAGGGGGTGTGTGCTGAACACTTTACAGAAGTTACAATACACAGGTTTAGCAAAGTTGGATGGCATTTATGAGAGTTCAGACATTGGAGGTTTATGTTACCTGGGATCAAAGCAGAAGGCAGTTTGTCCATCATTCAGAAATGGGCTACGAGTTTCTGTTGTGGGTTGTTCACTGGTATTAATCTAAGACAGAAAGGAAAAAAGAAAGAAATAGAAAGAAGAATTAAACCAATAGTACGAAACAGATACTAGATAATGTTTGCAGGATTAGGTCTGATGTCAGCAGTCACTGTAACCAGCTCGTATCGGCACTAATCCACAATACGGAAGCCAGAAAAGGACGAAGCAGCAAAAGTCATCTGCACACAAATCTCAACACTGTCCACGTTTCAGGCTTTAGTTTAGTCTCATATGAGCAATATCCTGATTCTCAACAGCAATGGATTTGTATTCCCTACAGTTCATCTGCTAAATGTCTAAAACGCGGGCTTCAAGCTTTGCAATGACAGCAGTGTGGCTTGAGGCAAACCCAGGTATGCAGTAGAAATTTGCAAACACCCAGAATTATGACAATTTTTTTTTCATCAGTACTTTTCACACTTGATTCCCAAAAAGCTTTTTCTTTTTGGTTTAATGAAGACAATTATAAAAACTGCTTCTCAAATTGAACATGAAACTTTTCACAAAAGATGTGACAAAAACTAAATGATAAGTTTCATATATAAATACTTTACAAATTACTCCTGAGATCCATAATGTAGTAGGTTTTTTGTTTGTTTCATTACTTGGATAATAAAGCCTTGTTGCAGAGGTTGACATCTGCAGTCAGAAAGGATCTGCAGTACCTCTACGTCTAGCACTGGATTTGTAGAAGTCTCACTAAATGTGTTGTTTCTTCACTTTGTGTAGAGAATGTGAAGAATCTGACATTTTCAATATTGTGTGCAGCCCTGCAGTGGCTCCAGATGTTTTACCCGTCCATCTATTTTTCCTTGGTAGATAAACCATAAATAGAGATTAGCAAAACAGTAATACAGTGAATACAGGTCTGGATTCAGGTTTTGGCTTGTTCACAATATTTGTTAAAAAAAAAACATCAACTGCAGTGCCAGAATGAAAATCTGATTCATACGCTTTAAAATTCATCAAGATGCTTACGTTGTTGTTTTCCTCCGACTCCTCGTGGCCTTCTGGCCGGCTGTTGTTGCGTGTTGGTTGGATGCAAACCACATTACTGTCCCAGGAGGGTGGGCCCACGGGGGGCAGCCTGAGCGGCTGGTCAGAGAACTCTTCCTCCGTCTCATCTGCCGTGACATAATTCAGCAACATCACTACTGTATATGGAATTAAATTATTTCTGCAAATGCTTGTGAGGAACAGCTTATATCTTTTTGTGTGTGTGTGTGTGGGGGGGGGGGGGGGGGGGGCACCCCCCACGCCTCCAGGAAAGACTCAAAAAAAGAAAAGACCCCCCCCCCCCCTGAGAAAACAGAACCGAAAAGGGGTGCCAGGGCGGA
>JBAMHX010000007.1:15420945-15432821 GCA_037177515.1 Pseudomugil tenellus | reverse complement strand
GAGCCTTATAGTCAAACCTTTCAGCTAGACATTAAGAGCAAGGTAATTAAGCTAATACATGAATTTCCTCTACACTAGACTTTGCGCTATTCTATAATAGATTTCAAGTGTTCAAATTATTTGGAAGTATTCTATATTCTGTGGGTAATTGTTGAGACCTGAAAGCACCAATGGTGTACAAGGTTATAGTTAATTAAAAAAATATATGATTTTATCTTCAGGGAACTCAATAAAAACCTATTACTGAGACCTGAGCTGAAAGTTTAGTCTACTATATACTCCACAAGAAGTGAGAACCTTTTCTTGTTTTTGATGTCCCAAAAAGAAAATGACATTATTTTGTTGTCACGGATGTGGTTATAGACAGTTCCTCTGTGTTTTTCTTGTGTTGGTGGCCTCTTAAGCAAGAACAAAGTTTCACTTCCTGTGAAGTACGTAATCTAATTTACATGACAACACACAGAAAATGAAGTTTCATGACTTATGTGGGACATCACCCTCAGAAAATTTTTTAGCTCAGGGATTTCTAGTTTTTACTAGCATGTATTAGCAGAGCATGACCTCATCATAGCTTCCTTTTTCCTGTTGGTTGTGGATTTCACATAGTGTCATATTTCTTTGTTCAGACATCACATGTCTTCACGAGGTATGCTCCATGTTTTTAAATGGCAAATAAAGAAACTCAAAAGTAAAGTTACTTTTCAAATGCAGTAACTAGTAAAGTAATCTCACTAAAATTTACAGAACTAAAAAGTAATAACTTTTTTCAGGTACCTACCCCAAATGGCTTTTTCTAAACCTCCTTATTGTTCACAATAACTTGAATTAACTATTATTATTTATGTGTAATGACCAGAAGATGATCCTTAAAATAATGTAAAATGAAATGCTGAAAAAAATGCCAAAAACTGGGGTTTAGCTACATTTTCTGCTGGTGCACTTAAAGTAAAATGTTAAGCACACCAGTCCAACCAGTGGCGAAGGTTTGTCTGGAGCCCTGCTAATGTTCTTTCTGTTCTCTTTCTTTTTCCTTTCAGTGGCTCTGTAAAGCATTGGAATAACCCTGTTGTTGAATTGTGCTGTACAAATAAACTTGCTTTGCCTTGTCTCAACGGGGACGTCCTTTTAAAGTGCCATTTCATGCTTTCATGTGTCTTTCACATTGTTATAGTTGAGTCTGTCCCATGAGTAGGAAGTGCGGAGTGTAAAGTTCATTTCCATGCTTTGATGTAATAATGGAGGTGGAAGTTGTTCAGTCTTATTCTTTCTCCTCAACTTTTTCTGTCTTTTTTCTCAGATTTTTTTTGTCACTGGTTGCAGCTTTAGACCATATTGCTGCCCCCACAATTTCTTGTGGCATTGACCAGTTTTCTATTCATTTTCTATTGTATTTTCTATTATCTTTCCATCAATTGATGGACATATAAGTCCCTTGAAAACTGAGCAAATTATGCATGTAATAGACAAAGTAGATGGATGAAACTGTCTATCGTTCTGCGTGTTTGCCTTCTGTAGGAAATGGCGTGATATCTAAACAATCTCAAAAGGAGGAGCTTACTGTCACACATGAAAGATAACAGGAAATACGTTTCAAGCAAGTGGATTTGTAAAGCCATTGATGTGCAGGTTTGAAACCTGGATAAAAGCATTGCTGTCATTATTAAGTTCACAATATCATTATAAACTTACTACTCAACTCAATCCGCTGCTGTAATGTTGCCTAACTGTATTGCATATCTTGTGATACTCGTGTAATCCCCACGAGAATTTGTATATGCAGAGCTTGTTCAAATAAAAAAAAAATGTTGCCTGACTTGCGCTTTGGAGCAGGCATTTCGGGATGGTGCAAATCTCCCATAAGATACTGAAAGAGGTTTAGCATAGAATGCTAAGGTACTATCCTAACTGGTTCTTTGAAAACTGATTGCGGTATCTCACCATTGGGCTCTTCTTGCATGGGTCGCAATCAAGCAACCTCTCTTGGCAAAAAGTGAAGCTGATGAGGAAGTGGCCAAAATTGCAGTTCATCCATCATCCACTAGACTCTAGTGGATGATGGATGAACTGCAATTTTTTTTGGAGCCTCTAGTTACTAGAGGCTCCAAAATTCCCATAAACTCCCATATTAAAAGAATTAACTTCACAGCAGAAATAAACATGTTTACAGCCTGGTGCAAAAACATTTTAGGTTTATTACCTCTGGCAAGGAGGTTATGTTTGTCTGTCTGTTTGTCGTTCTGTCTGTGAGAAAAAAGTTATGGACAGATTTTCATAAAATTTTCAGGAAACTCGATCACCATCTGGATTTAGGACTTTATTGAAGGATTCTTTAACATTGTGAGATAGGGACAAATAGTCACAATATGAGGGGGAAGTGTGAGCTTGGTGGAGGTTTGTGCTCTCTGAGTGTTTTTCTAGTTATGTATTGTTTATCTTTGTGACACATGTGAGGGGGTGTTTTTTATTTATTTTTATAATAGCTCATCTGTTTTGATCAAGGATGCTTAAGTCCAGTCCTAGAGATCTACTATCCTGGAACTTTTAGACACACCCGTTCTCCATCTGCCTCGACCGGTTGGGATGGAGAGGACAGGAAAGACTGATCAATATACACTGCAACCTTTGTTCAAAAAGACCTGCAGAAAATGGAAAATTACTTAAATGATGCCAATACTGTCATATGGATATACGTGAAGGAAAAGGAACCGGTCCATCATGGGCCGTCTCTATGGCAGCTTAAATAATGGACAGCTAAAAGGAAGGTTTTAAGCTTGATCCTAAATGGGAGTTTTATTTATTTCATTTACTACAGTTACTGCAAATGCCCTTATATTGTTTAACTGCCTATGTTTGAAGGAAGTATGTGAAGTGGAGAATACCAGAATAGTCGTCTGAGATTGTGAGTTTGATTCATGTAATTTTGACTGCAGAGTTAAAAACACACCTGATGTGAACAAAATATTTGAAAGTACAGGTTGTTTACCTGACCTGTTATGCTAGGTTGTGACAGTTTTATTTAATTTGCTATAGTTAAAGACACTTTATATGGTTTAACTGTTTACTTTGTTACTGAGATAGTACCGCAAGTGCAGAATAAACATGTTGTCTGTTGATGTGCAATAGATGTTGAAGGTTATGTATCAGTATCTTTTATTCATTTCAACCCAACTTGCAAAAACTTCTCAGAAATAAAACACTTTTTTTTTTTTTACTCATAGCTACTTTTTTTACGATATGGTTCAAATTGTTTCTCGTCCTGGTAACTAGTTACTTTTATTATAGAAGTTACTAACTCGGTTACTTTTTGGGAAAAACAGTAATTATTTAAAAGGCATTTTCCCTACTGTTTCAAGAATCATTTAGTCTGCTTCCACTCAGTTAGCGGCAGAACTTAGCAGCTGAGAGAAGCAGCAGTAAAAGGGTCAGTGAGCTGTTTTGACATGTAGCTTTATCTGTGCGGCCTGATCAGAGGCAGCAGTATATGAGTGGAAAAACATTTGAAGGATTTCATGTATTCTTTCTCTGTTGGATCAAGATCAATGTAAGTTGTTTTTGTTTTTTCTTTTCAGATAATGTTACATAATTTTATCATTTTCTGCCTCAGTAACATTATCAGAATAAATCATCCATGAGTATGTTAGTTGGAGTATATGTGGGTGGGTGGGTGTGTGTGTGTTTGTGGGCAAAGGCGGAGGGGTCCTATAAGATTCCATAGTCTCCTCAGTCTGCTGTCTCGTCAGTCTCACAACCACACACACGGTGTGCCAATTATTATTTGTAGGCAACTTTTGTTTTAGAAATTGGCACCAGCTGATTGTTATACAAGGCAGAGATAATGTTTTTGGTGGTGTTGATGTGTCTCCACTCAGCTCAACTTTATTTATAAAGCCCTTTAAAACAACTGTTGTCGGAACAAAGTGCTTTACATAAATAATACTATACAATATTGTATTTTTAGCAACATAAACATTCAAATTAATAGATCGATTTTGATTACATTTTTAGGAAATCTCAGAAATTGAATAAGCAGCACGTGATTAGATTTTAGTGGTGATCCAGGATTTTATTGCTGTGGAGAGATGGGGATCATATGCCATTCAAGGGGCATTATTTTTATTTAAAAAAACGAAAACCGTTATGGATAATAGTGGAGCCACAAACCCCTGTTTCTATTTTAATTTCAGGCTCAGCTTTTGTCACTCCCAGCTCAGTTTTCTATCCATTAATATAAAGTGCTTCAAGCAGACTGTCTACAAGGATTAGGGTAGGAGAAACGTATAACACCAACTCTGGCCCTTCTCCCCTGGCTTCCTGTAAAGTTAAGGATTAATTATAAGGCTGTTGGTTAATTTCTTGGCACCCATATGGCTTGCACCTGGTTATTGCATTGTTTCAAATGTTTCACCCTGTATGAACTTGAAGCAGAAACAGCTGTTACTACAACTAGACAAAAGCTGAACAAACTGTTTTTGATGGTGCGAGAACAGTCAAACTATAGACTTGCTTTTAAAACTTGAATAGCCAACATTGCTTTCTACAAAATTATTTTTTACATTGTGTCTTGCTACATCACAAGTTGCTCTCTGATCAGCTTTCATATCTAGACCTTTTAGCTGGGTGATTTTATGAAATTAAGTTGAAGTTTTTTTTAATTCGGATAAAAAAAATTTCATAATACAAATGCATAATAAAAAACATGCATCTAAAAGGAAATTATTCACTTACAGCTTAACAAAATGTTTTTTCCAATTGATTTTATTTCCTTTCATATGATTTAATCTATCCCCGTATTCCTTCCATGTGTGTATTTTTCTTCCAGGTGTGGGTGCTGCCAGTTCGGGTAAACTCACTTTCATGGTTGGAGGAGCCGAAGAGGAATTCACTGCAGCCAAAGAGTTGCTCAGCTGCATGGGAGCTAATGTGGTTTATTGTGGTCAAGTTGGAACTGGGCAGGTGAAAGCAGATTTCACATATTTGAAAAAAAATGTTCAAAGACCTGACATAATATATAAAGTATTTTCTTTTAATTCCTTTCAGTCATGTTCTCTCTATCTTTTGTATATTAACAAAAGTAGTTTGTATGTGCTTGTTAGTCAGCTGCTTAGCATTTAAGTAATTATTCAGCTATTTAGGTCGGTAAATGATTTTATATTTTTATATTGTTACAGGCTGCTAAAATCTGCAACAACATGCTTTTAGCCATAGGAATGATTGGAACCTCAGAGACGATGAATTTGGGGATCAGGTAAAGGTATAGGACACAAATAAGACATTATGACAACTGATGGCGACACTATATTTTCTGAAACAAGAATACTGGTTTCATTCACAGACTTGGTCTCGATCCCAAGCTTTTGGCAAAAATCCTGAACATGAGTTCAGGTCGGTGTTGGTCCAGTGACACCTATAACCCTGTGCCAGGAGTCATGGAGGGAGTCCCCTCTGGCAATAATTACCAGGGAGGGTTCGGCACCCAACTGATGGCTAAGGTTGGTTTATAAACCTTGAAGCACAGATATGAAGGAGGGTTAGAAATGCAGGTGGATGGCTTCTCTTTTTTATTAAGGAAACAAGTTTCTATGTAGGGCACTTAAAAATAATCCCACAAACACTAAAAGAACACATAACTTACTTATATGCTGGCATGTGGTTTTGTTTTCAGCTCTATTGGTTATTCTGTCTATTTGCTTTCTTTTTCAGGACTTGGGCCTTGCACAGAACACAGCTACCAACACAAAGACTCCCATCCCTCTTGGCTCCTTAGCTCATCAGATGTACCGTATGATGTGTGCGCGTGGTTACGCCAATAAAGATTTTTCCTCTGTGTTTCAGTTCCTGCGCGAGGAGGAGGGCCAGTAATGTCCGCCTTAACCCCGTCCACAGCCATGTCTTGTGCCTGCACAGGACTAACTAAGCAAAGTTGGGATAAATTTCGCCACTGGGACTTTTTTTTTTTTCTTTTCCCCAATGTTGTGAAAGTTATGAAGCTCAAAGAGCTTCAGCACAACGTGACATATAATTTGAGCACTTCTTTCTTTCATGTGATTAAGTCTTTTTATATTAAAACACTCCTTTCATTTTTCAAAAGAACTGTTTGCTTTGGAAAGGAATATTAAATAGAAATTGACACATTACTTATTGTCAAGACTGAACAACTACAAATATAGTTTAGTCTCCACATATTTATGGTTTTTTCATAGTAATGTTGTGACATAAAAAGTGTTCATTTGAGTGTATGTCCTGTTAGAAAATAAAGAAAATTTTAACGTCTCATCTTGAATGACCAAATAATGTCCCTCTTCCATTTTTATAACTTCTTTCTCTTTCATGTTGGTTTAAACTTTAAAAATTCTTTTTTTTTAGTTGGACTGATCTTTGTCTAAATATATCTGTAAAAAATATAGCCAAAATAATAGCATTGAAATGCAACCAAATTTCACCCACTACCAATGAAGGATAATGAAAATGATCTTGTAAATTCTAATATGCCTCCACTTATTTGGGCCATTACTGAACACTTTTTACTCTCCGTACTTTTAGATAGTTTCCAAATGGTCTGCAGCACGTTTAATTAATTTAGTGGTTAAAAGTTGAGCAAACTTTAGCCTGTAGGAACTGCAGAGCCACAAACATTGGTTTTGAAGATTTTTGTAGTTAATTTCACACTGCATTAACTGCTCACATTATCATGAAGCCCGCGTTTTGGGATCCGTGTTTCTTTCCCCTTGTAGACTAGACCAAGAGTGCAGCATGTTTCTGATCTAGCAATAACCGCTGAGAGGCCAAGGTGCCGTAGGTCATACGATCACAAGACTAAGTCATAAAAAGTCCATTAAGCACTGTGGACTAAGAGCTGTGCTGTCATCTACTTGATAGGTACAGCAAGCAGAGCAGCACTTCGGTCTCAGGCCTCCATCAGACTCGACACACAGCCTGACATCATCTGCCGCCGCTAGTACGTCAAGTCAAAGCAGACTCGCATTTTAATAAACTTAGTAACCTGCACAGCCTTTTATTTCAAACACAGCGATGATGCAACTATGTATTAGAGACTTCTGCGTAACAGAGATTTAGTTTAACTTCATCTAACTGTAAATTGGTCAGAATGACTACTAAATTATCGAAAGGAAGAGTTTTAAGGTTTGTTTTGGGGTTGTTTACTATTATTGTGGGTCGGTTTTTTTGTTACTAAAAAATGGTAAAAATTGTTCCTAAATCCACAGACAACGTTTGCATCGTTTATAAAAACATTGTCAAAGGGGCGATGAACAGTCCATTTTTGAAAAACCGTGTCATTAAAAAATGATTAAATTCCTGCAAAGAGTCTTATTTAGTAAGATATTTCTGTTTTAAACGTTTTAAGGCCACAAACGGGACAATTTTGGTTGTGAATTTACGTCAGCTGAGGTTATTTAAAGCTACTTTATTTAAACGATACGCATTTTTAGTCGCTGTCAGTAAAACAGACAAAAAATGTTTTGCTTTTAGATTAAAGAAACAGTTTCATTATTCAGTGTTTACTGTAGATAATGTGCGTTTGTGTCTTCAAGCATCATTAAACATTTTTAGTGTGTGTTTTGATGTGAGTTGACAAATAATAGAATATTAATAAAATTACATAATTCTAATTTTCATAGTCAATTGAAACAATATAAAAAGTGATTGAGCTAATATATAAAATCGATTTTTCTTTCAGACCTATTAATCAAATCTTTTTTTATCTTTGGTTTGTTTGTTTTTTTTTACAATCTGCCACAATCACTTCATGATTAAAATAATCCTATCGTGCCAGCCCTCATTTATTGCAACTGGGCTGCTTTAAAAAGAAAAAGTGAAAAAAAATCTATTTTTCTAATAATTATACATTCTGCTATATATAACGTTAAATAAAGACAGATTAAGTCATTTATCATAACTGTGCAATTAAGACAGGCACAGATTTTTGTTTTAGAAATCTGTCCACGTTAATATAGGCAACTATAATTCCTGTCTACAAGCTAAGAACTGCAGGCCATAAAGATTTACAGCCTCAAAAGGTGGGAAAACTCTATTAAAATAAAAAAAATTAGGTGGGTATACATTCCTCTGTCTGTGGTCTCAAGTTAAAACAGCAATCTGGAACAAAATGGGACTTGGAAAGTTTAATTTATAATTTTTAATCCTTATTGTTGCTCTAGTTGTTTTTTGTTGTTTCACAACAGTGCCGCTAACTCCTGTGTTTAGCGCAAAAGCATTTTACGATCCATGCTCTGTAGACCCGCTATAACGTTTTCATGCCCATTTGTAGTTCCGGCGTTTAATTATAAATAAATCTATGTAAAGGCATATGGTATGCGGCTTTTCTGGTTGGCTTGTAAGTTTATTTTCCGACACTTCTGGAATGGTTGTTTTCATCCTTATTTCTGAAGTAATAGGACAAAAAAGCAGAGAACAAAATAAAATCATATCCCTTGAAAATGAGCAAAATGTGGTGACCTAATCTCATCCATTGCTTTTCACGCCACTTTCGAGCCCTTTTGGCCAGACTGCAACTTTCAACTTGACCTTGGCCTCCAGTCGCTTCTCCAGTCCGCGAGGAGGAAGATGGCAACCAAATGTGCGCGTTTATATTTTATAGACACAAATTTAATTTACGTTTATTCTCCCTATATTGAGACAAAGTTTACGTAATTCCGTTTATTCAAAGTTAATTTGACATGTTTTTCCTTCCGAGTTATGGTTATATATGAACTATATTGGTTTATATGAAATTCAATTTCTGAACCTAAAACCATAATAAATCAGTTGTTTCTATTTAAAGATAACAGCTCCGGGAATATGGGCCAGTATGTAACAAATCCTACACAATTGCTTTAAGCTAAAGTTGTTGCTCATAACACAACGCTCTTGTATGTTATAAGTAGCTCGTATTTATCAAATAAGACTACTTTTATGACAGTAAATGACACGAAAAATACGTTTCCTACAGTACCCACAATTTCAACATCAAGTTGAAAAAAGGTGTGTGTGTGGGGGGGGGGGGACTAAAAGGCACCCAAACATATCCTGTAAGATGTTTCTCTTCTCAAACAAACAGTCTCATCTACATTATCAGAAGTCTAGACATTTATCATCTTGTTTGCATATCACGTGTTTAGTTTTGGCCAATAACCTTGCGATCTTCCTGTATTCAGGCGTGTTGGTGTCGTTACTCAGCCTGAGTCCCTGTCCATGCTCAGTCGAGGGGATTTTGAAAAAGAGTTGGTCGTTTTAATGTAAGGCATGCTATGACCGCCTCATTACTCCTCCATTCGCACTGGATTGACCCAATGATGTTCCTCTACGACAACGGGTTGGATGAAAGAAGCAAGAACATGGAAGGATTTACTGGAGGCAATTTTGCTGCAAACCAGTGCAGGAATTTGTTAGCGCATCCAACCTCGCTGGCTCCCAGCACCACCTACACCACAAGTGAGGTGCCAGTGTCTGGCATGGGAGAGCCTGGCAAACAGTGCAGTCCCTGTTCGGCTACTCAGAGTTCGGCCAATGCGTCTTTGCCCTATGGATATTTCGGCAGCAGTTATTACCCATGTAGGATGTTAAACAGCAGCGTTAAAGCCTGCGCGCAGCCCTCTGGTTATGGCGATAAGTATATGGACTCATCGGTCTCTGGTGAAGAGTTTTCCACCAGGGCGAAGGAATTTGCATTCTACCAGGGCTACTCCTCGGGGCCTTACCAACCCAGCTACTTGGATGTGCCTGTCGTACCTGCGCTGAGTGCTCCATCTGAGCCAAGACACGAGCCTCTGTTGCCCATGGAGCCCTACCAACCATGGGCAATCACCAACGGATGGAGTGGTCAAGTTTACTGCTCCAAGGAGCAGCCGCAGTCAAATCCTCTCTGGAAATCCTCATTACAAGGTTTTGTAGCCTCATATGCAATTAATCCTTTCAATTCAGTTTGCTTAAAACTGCATAAACACATAACAATTATTATTATTAATAATATTTTTACAATTATTGTTAATGTTATTAATATTATTATTTCTGTTGTTATTATTATTGTTATTATTATTATCTTTTCTTTCCCTAGACACTATATGTAATGGAGACAACTCAGTCCGCCGTGGGAGGAAAAAACGTGTGCCATACACCAAAGTGCAGCTGAAAGAACTGGAAAGAGAGTATGCCACCAATAAATTCATCACAAAGGACAAAAGGAGACGGATATCTGCGCAGACTAATCTGACAGAGAGACAAGTGACAATCTGGTTTCAGAACAGGCGTGTAAAGGAGAAAAAAATCGTTAATAAATTCAAGAGTTCCAGTTAGTTCTGGAGATGTTAACTAAAAGGCGGACATGGATGTGCTTTCATCCAAAAAACTGGGCTATAATTTATTACATTATGAACGATTTCAACGTCGCCAGAGCGGCTCTGTTTTGAACACATTTCCCTCTGATTTTAATTGGAACCAGTCCATACAGCCTGTTGACAGGAGATCGGAAATGGTTTGGAGCTCAAGGCGATTCTGCGTGGGATTCTTTAATAATCACCAAACGATGAGAAATTCTGCCTTGAAGCGAGAGGCGCTTTACAGAAATGTACTTTTCCCGTTTAATGAACAAGAAATTAAGGCTAAGGCGCAATGAACCAGCCCCAGTAACACGTTTTGGCATTGTGAAAGACCAACATCTCTGTTATGGGACTGCAAACAGATCGATGTATGTCTATTAATATAACTGCATAAATACATAACTGGGAAAATTAATATCCGCAAAGAAACTTAATTCCCAAGTTTTGGAAGCTTGAAAAACGCAGATGCAGCATCCCCGTTCAAAAAAAAAAAAAAAAATCTATCAGCTCTTTTGCTGTAGGCCCATTTTACTCATTCATTTGTTTATTAACACATTTTTTAATCTGAGACTGTCTTGCAAGTTATTACTCAAACCCTGTTTATCTCATTACAAATACTTTCCGAATTGGTATTAATTTTGTGCCAATAACTTAACTCAATAACCTTTTTCTCACTATTTAAAATGAATACCCAGAAAAGGTACAAATATGGCAAACCTACACGTGTAAATACCCATATTCCTGTCTGCAACGTTTTTAGCCAACGTTTTTCACAATAAATGATTGAGAGATCCTGTTTTGTCACGTTCATTCATTGTTATTTAAATGAACACAGAATTTGGCTTAAAAAAATCCCATTTAAATGTTCACCAGAACCAAAAGGTGTCTCAAGGCCAACAGGCCTGCTCTGAGTTTTAAAGATTGACACGAAGAGTTTTTATCGCCATCTAGCGGTGAATGTCAGTCGGTACAGCATGTCTGCTTCATTTGTCCATTTCTTTCCTTTTATGTAGCCATTTGTAAATATGTGTGAGCGAGAGATGGGAAAACATAGCCTACACGAGGAGCACTTTTCTACGGCTTTACATTTGTTTTTCTGTCTGAAATGTACAACATATTACTTCTTAAATCATAAATTGACTTTGTTCATAAAGGAAAATTGCTACTAGTAACAATAAAATTAGCCTACTCCTTTTAGGCTAATTTAAAAAATGTTTTTGCTTAAATTAACCTTTTCAAAAGGTGTAATTTTATTGCGGTTATTAATAACCTATTATTGTTTATTTAAAAAAAGTATCCTGCGTTTATATTTTTATGCTATTACAATTTAAATTTCTTGATCACTAACCATTGAAATCGGATGGCTTAACAATTTTTAAAAAGGTGAATTTACATCGTATTTCTACTCTAGCACAGTTTTGGTGAATGCAGTTAGAAATTTTATTAACCTCATTGTTTATGTTACCAGCTACTCAACAAAATAATCCCTGTCGAAATATTTAGATATATATTTATTAGAGCGTGCATCTGTGTTACAAAAAC
>JBAMHX010000007.1:15371113-15383303 GCA_037177515.1 Pseudomugil tenellus | reverse complement strand
TCTTATTCTCAGATGTAAGTCGCTTTGGAGAAAAGCGTCTGCTAAATGACTGTAATGTAATGTAATGTAATGTAATCGTCTGTCAACCATTATTCAGATCTAATGAACATATGGACACACACACACACACACACACACACACACACACACACACACACACAAATCAGTGGCCCTAGCACTGCAGGCAACAGCTGTGCCCAACTAGACTACAGCAGTTCGACTGCACTTATCTATGATGTCCTCTACTGTTTCATTTAGTGCTTGTGTTGTTCCTATTCTCAGATGTAGTTCACTTTGGAGAAAAGTGTCTGCTAAATGACTGTAATGTAATGTAATGTAACCTAAAAGTCGAGTGTTTGATTGCAGGCTTCCCTTGAATACATGCTGAAGTGTCTTTGGGCAAGACACTGAACCTCACGTCCCAAATGTAAGTTGCTTTGGAGAAAAGCGTCTGCTAAATGACTGTAGAACTCAGGATGGGAGTTTTGATTGAAGTCAAGATTTGATGCAATCTATTGGCTTTCCATCAATAGACTATTTATTATGAAAAGGCTCAAACTGACAGATCTGGGCTGCACAGTGGTGTAGTGGTTAGCACTGCAGCCTCACAGACAGTGGCCTTTCTGCATGGAGTTCTCATGTTCTCCCTATATATGAACAGGTTCTCTCTTGGTACTCCAGCTACCTCCCACTGTCCAAAGACATGCATGTTAGGTCAATTGGTCATTAGAAATTGTCCTTAGGAGTGAATGTGGGTGTGACTCATTGTTTGTCTCTCTGTGTTGACCCTGTGATGGACTGGCGGGCAATGAAGGTATGTGAGTGCCTCCAGTGTGTGAATAATTTATGTAATAAAAAAAGAACTGTTCATGTCTAGCTACAGCAAAAACAAGCCCAAAGTAAAACATGACCAAAATCATGCATTACGGACTAGATATAGTTTTCTTCTCATGCTGCATGTTCAATATCCAAGATTGAAATCTTTTGGTAAGCTTCTTTTCAGAACTTCAGACTTCCTGATTCAGCAGGTCACATAATTTTATGTGCATATTAATGAATATTATAAGCGTGCTATGAGTAATTATCATACTAATTTAAGATACTCATTACATTTGTATTACAAGAGTAGCAGGTGGGGTAATTTGAGTCATTTGTGCCTATATGCAGACATCGTGATGATGGACTGCATCTGGAAAAGACAAGCTGAGCCAGTCAGAGGATCTATCGCACAGTAAGGAGGATTTAGGCTCATCATAAAAAATTTCTCCTTGCCTCTTATTTCACTTGGACATTTTTATGTTTTTTTTATTTTCTACCTCATTGCAGCCGTGAGCTGCCTGCTGATTTACACACATTGGCAGTGAAACTCAGAGACCTCGATGGATGGTGCCCTCTATACCTTTTCTCTCTCTCTCTCTCTCTCTCTCTCTCCCCGCCCCCCCCTTTTGTTCTTCAGCCCTCTGTTGCCTTCCTAGTGCCACAACTGGCAGTGCCTTTATTCTGCGCCTGACCAAAGAACTCCCCCTCTACTCATTCTTCATCCCTAACAAGGCTGGGGGGACATGATCTTGTGACACACACAGGGCAATGCTCCCCTATCCTGAGACACAAATTCATATAACAATGAGCAAATGTACATCATATCTGTACCTAAGCCTGTCCTATGCATGTTTACATAGTAATAAAACAGCCAGTGGCATAGACAGTAAGGTATATCTCAGTGCTCACATCTCATTGAAAATTCTTGTACACAGTGTATTCTGTGTGTATTCTTGTAGTGTCTGTTACAAACACTGTGAAGCACGTAACACATTCCTTTAGTGTGAATCATTGCATTGATAAACAAGTTTTTATTAAAATATAAATATATAAAATATACAGACATGCTACTTTAGTCATTACCCTTCCTTTTTCCACACCCACCTTTGGTTTTACATACCTAAGGAAACATATTTGCACAATATATTATTTCAGGAAATGATGATATCAGTTTCCTTTTCTCCTTCAGGCCCATGTGTTCAAGGCACAAGAGCTAGTTTCACGCTGATCAGCTCTGATCGCAGGGGACAGGAAGCTATTGCTCGTCTTGGTACAGTGATCACGTCTGTTCCCAGTAATTGCTACATCCACACACCAAAAGGCGGCAGCATTTGGATAGGAAAAAGCATGAATAGTTATGCATTAATGAAGACAGGTAAGGCTGCTGGGTTTGATGGATGGCTGTTAGCTCTTTAGCTCATTTGCATCTGTGGTATTTGAGAGAATGAAAAATGTTACAGCCTTGAGGAAGACGATTTTTGATGAATTAATTTATTTTTTAGTACCAAACTGAGGCAAGAGAAGGTTTCTTAGCTTTTAAACACACACAAATGAAAATGTGCGGGCACACAAAACTATAAGATTGTAGAAAATTTATTTTTACTTTATTTATTTGGTATTGGTGTGAAGAAGTGCATTTTTACCTAGTCTCACCGTAATTTTCCTTTACTGAATGTAATTGTCTTCCTGTACAATAAGCTGCACATCAATATCTCAAACTACCAATATCAACCCCCCCCCCCCCATCTTCCAGCTCTCCAAAAGAAATCATTGCGATTTTGTATTGTTACATATTTGACAATCAGCTTTTAGCAAACCCTAAAATGGACTTGGTTTTAGTGACTTACAAACAGATCTAGCAGGAGATTGTGACTACATGAGACATGACATAGAACAATAGACTGTTTATATTTGAAACCCATAGACGAGTCTTACCGTTGCCATCTTGGTGTTTGGTCATAACTGGAAAATCCAAAAATGGACGAAAAGGTAGAGCTGAGAGGGCTTTGTCACAGTGAAGCCAACAGGAAGCATGCAGCTGCAACCAGTGATAGCACTGCTAGCTCTTCGGACACAAATCAATCAAAAGGACACACCTCTAAAGTTACAATTAAAAGTACGTCGAAACGTATTATAAAAAATTCGCCACCCCAGAGTTGTAATGATGGTAAATTTGACCTATTAAACCGAAAAAAGTGTTTGGAGCCACTCTGTCAACATGTTTATTTCAGCTGTGAAATTGGACATTCTAACATGGGAGTCTATGGGGATTGCTCTCTCTAGCAGCCAGTCATCTAGCGGTGAGGCGCGAACTGCAATTTTTTTCACTTCCTGATTGACCTCAAAATCGGAAGCCAGAGATTGCTGCCTGCATAGAACTTATAAAGAGCTGTTGAATTTATAAATTTGCTTCAAAGTAGCTATACTTCCCCAGAAAAATTAATGCTTCTTTATCTGATTTTTTTTTGTTTCATGTATCAAACAACAATTAGCGATATTGGCCATTTTACCTCAGGATTGCCTTTAGAATTACCTCATAAGGGCCTCTCCGACTGTAAGGAGGAACCTTTTGCCGTTCATACAACCTTTTCAGCAATAGACACATTTTTTTGCACATTCCGACATATTCACCACTTTCTTGGCGGATAAAAGTTCCCATAATCCATTGCGTAAAATTATACGGAAGTCGGTTTCCCCCTTCCATCTACATTAGCAATAATAAAATCTGGCATGCCACTTTTCAGTTTGTGGTGGATTTATTGTGCTCGCTCCCCAAATTGAGCTCAATAGTGCAATAATGTTCAAAATCAAAGGCCAGGTCTATTTACATATATATTAAAAAAGAACAGAGTTCTGTTGTCTTTCTTCAGACTCACCACCATACAAAATTTTCTGACTTTATCCAGTGGCCAGCTATGCAACTCAATCTCCAACACCAATTCATACGCAGGAATAATCTAACTTTACTCTTCAGGCTTCCCTTCAAGACTCTCCCCTTGGACTCCTTTATTCTATTAAATTCATTCAGTTCCTATAACGCATCTGTCGGAAAGCACCTATAAAGTTATCCAACACACAGCATTGAGCTGATTGCAGCGAAAGGGCTTTCAGTGCTGTCATGGCTGCACTAACAAACTAAATAGTAAGTTAACAACCACTGGAACAGGTCTGTGACTTTTTTAAAAAATTTCTTCAATTTTTAAAACATTCAACGATTCAGTGGCATTGATCCATTTCTTGTATAATCAATACTTATCAAAGTAACATTCAAGTAAGCAGCATTCAAGGGTAATTTTAAACATATTTTTGTTCTAAAGCAGGGGTGCCCAACTCATCTTCTAGATCTACTATCCTGCAACTTTTAGATGTAGCCCTTCTCCAACACGCCTGAATCAAATGAATGGTTTGGTACCAGGTCTCTGAAGAGCTGAATGTGGATGAGGGATGTCATATGAGCCTGGAGACCCTGTTCTAATACATATTTCCATAGTGTTTCAAGACCAAAGTAATCAATCATAGATTTTATGAATGTTTTTATTTAGTATAGTAGTGAAGAACCATGTCTAACATACTGTCTACAATATTCCACTGCATCCCAACCAGACTGATGTCTGGTAATTATGAAAGCAATATTACATCATACACATTGTTTTCATCTTGACAACTTTTGATCATCTTTAATTTCTGATGAGTCAAAGAATCTGCTTCTCTTATCAAGACAGAAATGTTTTGTCTTAAAATAAATAAATTAGTCAGAATTACTTTTTTTTAGAAAAAAAATTGACAGAAAAACAGTCTTGTAACTTTCGGGTCAAAGGGAAAGTTTTCACACACACCAGTAAAGACTTGGACTGTATACATTTGGGTGTAATCTAAATTGCTTTCTTAACATCAACTCATATTTCAACTTAAAAATTAAAATAATTATTAGATTTTCAGGGACACAAGTTGCACACGAGCCTGAAGATAAAAGCACGTGACTGATAGAAAAAAAAAATCAGAAAATCATAATTGAGAAATATAAATTGTGTGGCTTCTATGTGCATCCATAACATGCAGGTACTTATAAATCCTGGTGTCATTTTGATATACAAATAAAGGAAATCTTAGACTACAGCATACTATTTGAAAGTGTACAGTGTTGCGCTTTTCACTTAAAGATCTAACAAAAGTGATGTGTACATGCTTAGCATTAGCATGTGCAAATCCATACAAGCACACATCAGCATCCTGACCTCTGCAGGAAAGGTGCACCGCCTCCACTTTGACTGGGTTTCCATCCATCCAAACTGTTCACCTTAGACCCACACAAGAGGAACAGAACAGGTCTAAGGTGACGTCAGCTTTCTGTCCTTTGTACCATAAACACATTGTCGGTTCCTGTTCTGAATTTATAATGAGACACTTAGGTGCAGAAGAGAGAAACAGATAATACAATTAGCTGCAGATATGCCAATTTGCTTTCACTCAGTTTAGTAGTCATTGCCTCTACATGAGGAAGGTTGTGCTCACACTGGAAACATGCATGCTTGATAAACACTCACAAACAGATACAAAATACTAGTAACATAAGACAAATGTCTGCACAGAATAAGCTCATATTAACACAAAGGGAGGGAGACAGATACAAAGGATGGCTTTCCACTGCGGCTGACAGTTTGCTCGGCAGGGAGCAATGTAGGCTGTCCACCTGGTGGTCCTCTCAGACAGGAGTGGGTCCACTGGGATCTTACTGCACCTCCTACTCACAACATCTGACAGGGATGCTTTATTAAAAAAAACCCTACAAAGACCCTATTATACACATCATACTGCTAAGCACTGCAGTGGCAAGCAGATGACAAGCTTCCATGGCCCCACACTTTATTTTGATAAGGACCTACAGAAAGCCAGATTGGGCTGTCATTGTTTGATATTTTAAATTGTTGTCTACATATGTCAGGACACAGTTCACAGTAATAATACCTGCACAATTCATGAGGTTTCTGTAAAATTTGTTTGTGAAGCAAATATAGACAACGGCAGCAAGGTTTTGCAAGATGAGGAACTACATAAACTGTGATGATGCTGCCACCTTCAGACAAGTATATGCAACAACTTTCTTGCTAAGGAAAAAATACTAATACACAAAGGCCATGCAAGTATTTCTTGTTACATATTAAAAAAAGGCTTCATCTGTATTGTAACAGGAAGATGTTGTTTTCATGTAGAACCAGACAAGCAGCTGAGCATCTCCTCCTGGCTGGTCCCTGTGAGATCAAGTGAAGCTGCTTTTCTAGCTTTGCTTCTTGTCAAACCGTTTATGTTGGGCTCTGGATTTCTAAACAGAGAACAGAAATTTCTGAGATTAGCAAATTAGGCACAAGGTTATGTCCTGATTTCATAAGTTACCACACTACCGATTTTAAACTTCACATATGGATTTTTCAAAACGCTCATCTCTTTTGGTGTGGATTTCCCTGATGGGTCTGAGGAATGTACAATATTACAGTACCTATCTGAGTCACAGTGACAGGACATGCCGACATCCCTCTGTAGGTTTTCGTCCGAGTAGAATCTTCTCCGACCACTGTGCTTGACGGCCTGGACCACCGAGTAGGTGGTCCTTCCAGCAACACAGGCCTCTATACTGGATACACTAAGTTCTGACTGCAGGAAAAGGTGCAGGCAGCTGTCAGACAGGAGCAGAGGACTCTGAAGAATTCTGAGAAATTGAACAATAAATATACAAATATTAAAGACTGCAGTTTTATCGTATTACTGCTACATGTTAAAGCATAAGTCATACAGTGTGGAGTAGATGGGAACCAGTGTGTGCTAGTTGTTATGTTTGTGATGTGTTATTTCAAAGTTCATAGCTATATTGATCTCTGAGTTCTATCTTACTGTTCTAAAAATTTCTGGAGTCCTTTCATCCGCTCAGTAATCTGCTGTGCATTGTTTAGACTAAAGAAGGGGTTTTTGGGAGGCAGCTCTGGAAGCTGTGCCCTGAAAAAAGAAAATAAAATCTAAACCACAAAGCTGACAAGAACACTTTAGGAGATTGCTTTTAACAAAAAACTTGATGCTGTTTTCATAAAATTTGCCATTTTAACAAGGAATACACTTACATTAGCAATGAGTTTGCTTGCAGTTTCTGTCTGAGCCATACAAACTCACTGTACCTTCTTCTCACACTCGAGATCTTCTTGTTGAAACAGACGCTGTCGGTCTAAAGCAAGACACACCATTGTGACACACATTACAATAAAATGCAGAAATGAAAGCAACTACTTATTCAGTTGTTTTACTTACATGAAGACAAATTTCATAGTCTATGTAGGCATGCCAGAAGTCATTCTTTTGTATCCGTGGGTCGCGTACCCAAACACTGATGATCTGCTGCATGGAGAAGGCAGGAGAGATACTGAACTAAATCCATTATTTAAAAAAGGGGAAGGGTTTTTATTGACGGATATAAGGAAGTGCAATGACCAACACTAGAAAAAACAGGATTGGAAACTCAGCTAAAAAATCCTTTCTTGCTTAGTATGAAAAGATTAACTGTTTTTCAGATGTGGTCATATTTAAAGTGACAACATTTAAAGAATAACTTAACCTACCTGAGTGTTTTCAGTTTCTCCTCTCATAATCCAAAATGCCTAAAGGGTGAATCCAAGTAATAATGCACTGAAAATGCTGCATTCAGCACCAAGACTGTGTCTTTTTCTTTCTAATTTTACCATCCAAGAGCAAAGGTTTAAAAATAAGGTCACAAGACTGACATAAGCTCCTCCTCATAACTGTCAAATAAAACCTACACAACATAATGTTTACTGAGGGTCATTCAAACACCTTTAACACTTACATCGGGACTGATCAGTTTGTTTCAGTGTTTATGGGAACAAAGTGAATCAAAGTGTTACAAAAGTTTTTTTTATTCAGACTTCACAGATTCATGGTCAATAGCTACAGTAGTTCAGTAACAGAGGTGTGTTTAAAGAGGCTAAAAGAGGTTTAAGGTTCAGCTGAGTGTCCCCTAACAGTCATGGGTGATATTGATATTTCAAGACAATGTCATGAGGATACAAGGATCAAAAACATGAGACTGTGTAAAATTCAATGCCCTGTGTAAA
This sequence comes from Pseudomugil tenellus, assembly GCA_037177515.1. Taxonomy (NCBI): domain Eukaryota; kingdom Metazoa; phylum Chordata; class Actinopteri; order Atheriniformes; family Pseudomugilidae; genus Pseudomugil; species Pseudomugil tenellus. The sequence continues at coordinate 15,375,369 of JBAMHX010000007.1, read as the reverse complement.
TGGACAGTCTCAGAACGAAAGTGCTACATTTAACAGTAGTTATCCAGGTTACAGGCTCGTTTCAATTGCTGTGTCTTACTTTAGAAACTTGATCTGTAATTCTACCAGGACTTTGGTAAAGACACCAAATAGCTAAATGACATTTTAAACATAACAAAATAAAGAGGCAAAATAAACATTGGTACATTTTGGTGGGACAACTTTTTTTTTCTTTCAACATTTTACATCAAACATGAGGGTCAAACAGAGACAGTTAAACTTGTAATAAACACCACAATAAAGGTTTGAAACAGCAGGTCAACAATTTTCAATTCAAAATAAAAGCTTCGTGTACTAAAACACAGAAAATTAAGCACATGCCAACAAAACCACCCCAGTGTGAAATACTTGTTGCTAAACAGGATTAAAAAACTAAATATCTGAAAAACAAAACAAATCCACAGTGATTGAGTCTGCTACATAAAGACACAATAAAAAGCTGAAACAGGTTAGTCTGACCTCAGATCAGCTGCTCCACACTAAAGTTAGTTTGAGTCTCCATCTCTGTGTCCTCGACAGCAAAGTGACCTATAATGAGCACCACGGGGCTGAGAACATTTGGAGTCCATCCCTGCTGAGGATCTGGCACCTGCCAGAATCTGAAACTACCTGCAGCGGGATGTGACTTCACACAGTGTGCCTCTAATGTCAGCTGATGGAGGACATTTGATGGAGGTTAAACTAAGCTTCAGGTAAGGACGCGGCTGTTTATCAGTTCTTTTCTGCAAACAGTCAATAAAACACATTTTTAAAATGATGTTTTTATTGCTCCTCGTCCCCACAGTGCCAGGTCAGCTTCTGCTCGTAGAAGTCGATGACAACCTGGGGACATCTGGCACTCGCTTCACGGGCTGACAGCAGGGCAACCTCATCAGAGTTTTTCCTGGAGGAAAAAGCATAAGATAAATTAAAAAAACTGATATATTACACTGTTAAAAGCAGCACAGATTCTACATATTTAAGTCATTATTAATCAGAGGAAGCTAAACAAATTTAACTTAATTCACATTAAATCAAACTTTTTGATTACCGAGATTGAAAGAATAAATTTCTCAGATATTATACATATATAAATAGGATGAAAAATGCAATTAAGTTCTGCATAATGACTGATTAATTCAAGCAGGGATATGTTATTATCTTCCAAAGCCCACAAATACTTTGTGTTCCTAAAAGAAAAAAAAAATCACAAGAATTTTTTCTTTTAAGTAATCTGGACAGCGCTACCTTGCCCCCTCGGTAAAGCATACCCACTTCTTTTATACTTTCTGCCATCATTCATTTAAACTCTGCTGATGGCAGCAAGTAGACATAGCAAGGCTTTGTATTTATCCTGGTTGTTCGCTGCTTTTGTTCCTACTAGTTATTGATTGCCACTGACAGAGAGCTTGAATGTTACTCGTCTGGTACTGTAAATCGAATAATCCTTTGGGAATAAAGTTGTTAGAATATATATATATATATATATATATATATATATATATATATATATACACACACATACATACATAACTACTCACACATATACATGCATGCAAACATTTTTATTTATTTTATGACTTTTTTACACTTGAAACTATATAAAAAGTCCATTAATAGACCGTAGATAGAGTTAGTTCAAGTTGAATCCTACGTACATCAGACTGAATTCATTTGGCACAAGGGGCTGGAACAAAAGATTACTTTTAAATTAGCTGAAGCATAAAAATCCCCCAAAACTGAGTTTTACCATGACAAGACTTTCCCAAGGACGGGTTTCTAGACATATGAAAATGACTACACACTGAGATCCTTCAGCCATCATGGCTGATAAAGAATATCTTTTGTCAAGAAAAAAGGAGAAGTTTCTCAAGAAAATCCACATCCTGTTTGTGGGATGATTTTGAAGATATGAAAGCATCATTGAGGGCAACTGTAGCATGAGCAGTTGTCATTTTAGGCTTTCTATGACAGCATTTTCCTGGACAAGACACTGAATCCCAAGTTTCCTCCAGATGTACCATTTACCATGACTGCCAATGTTTTTTTAATAGTATCTATACAAACTATATTGGTATTATTTGTAATTAACTGTGTAAACGGGTAAAGAAAATTATGTTTCTATTTCAAGATGACTGGATAATAATGTGAAGAGTTTTATATTTAGTTATATACATCAGCTAGTGTAAAGAATTGCATGAACTCCTGTTTCGTATCAACTCTATACGTTTTGTATTAAAAATTAAATGACAGCTTACTTTAAAGTAAATTACTTTAGAAAATCAGCACAAATAATGTTTTTTTCAACCGTTACAAGAGCAAAAACAGTGATGTTTAAAGAGGAGACTCCAAATTTCTTGACATCTTTTAGACCAGGAATCTCAAGCTCTTGTCTTCAAAGGTTTAGATATTTTCCTGCTTCTACTACTTTTCCTGCTGTTACAAGAAGTTACAAGCTGTTTGATCTATTTCATTTAAAATAAGTGTGCTGGAGCAAGGACACCTCCAACACTGCCTGGGCAGAAGACCAGAATTTCAGAGCCTTGTTCTGAGCCAACTTCTCGCAACGACATACATCTCACTGAACAGCAAAAAGTTGACATTAGGAAGTTGAAGGTTTTGGTCTAGCATTGAAATTCCTTTGCTTTGAAATTCCACTCCTTCTGCTTTCTTTATTGTTTGTCATTTTCTCTCATTTCCTTTTTTTGTTTTCGTTTGATTAGGTTTATTTACCAAGTTTGCTTAATATTAATATTATTGGTTTTGCATACAATGTAATCTAATATTTCGTTGGAAAGCCTTCCGCTTTGATTAAGGCGCACATTGGCTGTGGTTTTGTTTCGTTATCCTTCTGCAATGCCACAAGATTTATTTTCACAGTGTTGCATAATTTTTTCACCAAAATCTTGCACTGATGATGGTAGAGTCTCAACGCTGTGCACAGCCTTCTCCAGCACATCCCAAAGATTCTCAACAGGGTTCAGGTCTGAACTCTGTAGTGACCAACCCATGTGTGAGAATTATGTCTCATGCTCCTTGAACCAGTCTTTCATAATATGAGCACAATGAATTGTGGCATTGTCATTTTGGAATATGCCCGTGCCACCAGGGGAAAAACATCCATTAATGACATAACCTGATCATTCAGTATATTCAGGTATCAGCTGATCTCATTCTTTGCTACTGATCCTAAACCTGACCAACTGCAGCAACCTCAGATCATCACACTGGCCCCTCAGGCTGGTGCAGTAGGCATCACATGCTCTCTCTTCTTACCCTGATGCGCCAGTCACTCTGGAACAGGGTAAATCTGGACTCATTAGACATGATCTTCTTTCAGCTCCAAAGTCCAATCTTTATTCTTTCTAGCAAATTGAAGCTTTTTTCCAGTTAGTCTCACTGATTAGTGGTTTTCTTAAGGCTACACAGCAGTTCAGTCCCAATCCCTGGAGTTCCCTTCGCATTGTGCGTGTTAAATAACTTGTTGCCAGCTGAAAGATAATCGTTCATGCAGTAATTATCAAATAGGAGGCTCATACCTATTTGTTTAGTTGAATCCAGGTGGCAACCTTTTGTTTTTGTTTTTTTGGCCAGGCAGTGCGTATGATGAAATGGAAAACACACTGGGGCTCTTTGGGTAAAAACATTTAAAATATTTCTGGCTCAAATATATTAACATGTGTAACATTTTCTTAAATTCTTTTTTTTTCTCAGTTTTAAATGTGCATAGGAGTTTTTTTTTTTAATTTAGTGCGGTTTAACAAATTACGACAGCTGAAGTGCAGGTTGCTTCTGTGTCTGAAGTGTGTTTGTGAAAGATTAACATTTTGTATTGTAGTGTTTATAATGCATGCTGACTCCCATATTATTGCTATAAGTGAGACCAAAGACCATTTTCTTGCCTCGTGGGACAATAAAGTTTTTCTGTTTATTCCTGTTCGCCAATACTCAGCGGTACTGGGAAAAAGTTACCAGGGTCACATAAGTATAGCGAAAGCGTACATCCCTCTGAGAAATAAACAGATCCCATATCAGTGCTACCAACAATATTAGTAATGATACAAGGTTTCGAAGAAAAACAACTGTGAGCAGCACAGATGTCAATGTAAACAGGGCAGTTGTAACCGGTTTTACAGGCATAAGGAAAGGTCACCGGACTGCAACTCTATCTATCTATCTATCTATCTATCTATCTATCTATCTATCTATCTATCTATCTATCTATCTATCTATCTATC
>JBAMHX010000007.1:15354241-15365922 GCA_037177515.1 Pseudomugil tenellus | reverse complement strand
CCCCCCCCCCCCCCCCCCCCCCCCCCCCCCCCCCCCCCCCCCCCCCCCCCCCCCCCCCCCCCCCCCCCCCCACCATATAGTAGGTCGAAATATTATTACCTATAGTTTTCTGCTTTCTGGTGTTCACTAGGGAGCAGGAGGCATGTATCATACTGTCATACTGTGCAACTGGGGTCTAAATAAAGTTTTTATAATAAAGTGACGCAAATGGTCTCACAAACTATATGTATCAAATATGACACATTATTATTATTATTAAAGGGTTAAGTGCATGTCTAGAATTGGACTTTTACTGCATGTTTCCACAGAGGAAGAAGATATCAGTTCTACATAAGTGCAACACGTTGCCACAAACATTTTACCTGAAATTAAGTCATTATCATTAAGTCTTTATTTATATTTTTTGTGGTTTATATATCAAAGTTACTTCACAAGAGAGACAGATATAGAATTTCCAAAAGTATAAGTAATCTGCTCTTTTAAGCAGATTTATGTTCCTGAAAATCTGTTCAATTGAGAAAAATAAGAAAAACTAGAGCAAGGAGTTTGTGCTGTTGACCAAGAATAAAGACTTTGAGACACATTTATTTTGGTTTACGTTTATAATCAAATAAACAATTGATACCCACTATCTGTTTATTTTACAATTCCCCCAACCCCCACCTCCTAAAGTGGGTCATGTTGGATCAAGTAAAGCCGATTAATTATTTTATCATAAATTCATTCATGATTTTGTACATTTGTACATTTTAACCCACCTTATGATCAACAATGCAGAATCTTAGACCAGACCAGTCATAGATGCAGAAAAGATTTTACAGGATTGCAGAGCATCAGCAGTGAGATAGGGTGATGAACCTTAAAACTGGTCATTGGAAATGATTCTGTTGCCCCACCTACATGTATGTGCTTCTTAGCTTAAAAAGTTTCAGCTAAGCAATGTGAAGCCCATTGGATTGGTAGATGAATGACACCACTGAAAAGCAAATCCTACTCCCCCCCCAGGGCCAATGGGACCACAAAAGGGAATGCCTTTGAACTTAAACAGATTGCTTTTCCCCTTATAATACCTCTTTTCCGCCATCCTCTCTGTGTCATTCTCTTCACGTTTTTTTCTTTTACGAGTGTTTTGTTCATGGGTATTTTGTACCTGTGAACGCTAGTTGGCTCAAGGAAGAAAAAAGTAAGTTTGAGTCCTTTTGAAAGACAAAGACAGTAATGTGTCTCCCAGGTCACTATAATGAGGTTTCCAAAACCTTTGACATGGGTTTTAGGACCTATATTATATTTTTATCTCATCCATCCATCCATCCGGGGGCAGGGGGGGGGGGGGGGCGGGGGATGGGTGGGGTTGAGATTAAGTGAGAGGCTGGACCTGGACAGGTCACCAGTCCATCACAGGACAACACAAAGACGAACAAGCAGACAAACAACCAGGCACACTCACGATTCATTCTTAAGGACAATTTAAAATGACCAATCAACATAACATGCATGTTAGGTTGATGGTGGGAGGAAGCCGGAGTACCCAGAGAGAACCCAACACGGGAAAAAACATGAAACTCCACATAGAAAGGGTACTACTCAAGTCGAGGTTCAAACCAGTGAGCATCTTGCTGTGAGGCAGCAATGCTAACCACTGCTACAGCGCCTATAGTAACTCCATCTATAGAAAATCTCACATTATCATTATTTCTATCATCAAAAATCATATATTTTGATTTTTCCCACTTGAAAAATAACCTGTTATAACCATTTCCTTTCAAATACTTCTCGTTATCTATATACAATATCCTCATGGTTCCCATGGTAAATAGTGTCATCTGCAAAACAACAGTGATTTTAAAAACTTGACTACTTTACAGATGTAAAGTAGCCAAGTAGGATTTGTACATTAAAATGTACAAACTGCTGTTGGTTTGTTGAATGGCTTGTTAATATATGACATGCTCGATCCTTGATTCCACAATTAAATAATTTTGATAATAACTCTTTATATTTTGTGGTGTTGAAAACTTTTCGTAAGTCAATCAAACCTCCTTCTATATACTGTTTACTTTTGGTTTCTGCAATAATCTTTTGTATTAATTGTGCTAAATCTGTAAATATCTATGATCCAAATGTGTATTGTTTTCCACTAATTAGTTTGTATTTGTCTAAAAAAATGTAATTTTTTAACAAACCATATCTCAAGAATTTTCAACACTTTAAGAAGCAGTAATATATTCTTGCATATTGATAAAAGCCTGGTTGATCATCCTCAGTGTTCACACATATAAACATACTTTTGTTTACTTAAAAGCACCTTAAATGACTCATACGGACATACGTCAGGACACATGTTAACTTTCTTTCTATCCACCCAAGAACAACCTGTTACTGGAGAACATTCTGTTGCAGTTGTTACATGGTTTCTTCTCTAATGAAGCTTTATTATATTTCTTGATGCTGTGGTGAACCACGTTGAGTAAAAATGTTATCAATTCATAGGGATGTAATAAACAGTAGCACAGGTGTGTTTTATGCAGTGCTGCTTGAAATTTTTAAGGTCATAAAACATTATTCAGATTTAATCTTTTGTTGTGTTTGTGGAAACTTATCAACTTCCTCAAACATAAAGTTTATACTCAGCATAATGTTTAAGATGTGTCAGATTAACATGCACGATGATGTCTGTGTTCAGGAAACCTGTTTTTAATACATATCTTAAACCAAAAATAGAATTTCACATTTTTTTTATATGTGAAAAAGTTCCCTTTCTTTACTGACCCTTTACTAAATTAAAGTAAACTTTTAGTTTCACTGACTCTTTCAGGCAGGAATAATGTGACCTAAAAGAATGAAAAAAGAATGGATTGATAAAAAGATGAAGAATATCAACCCTTTTGATAAATTCTTTGAATTTTCAGTCAATCAGTAGCAGCAAAAGATCACTAATGACCACATATGTTTTAGTGATGTATAAAGAAAATTTTTCCAGTGAACTGAAGATTTATCTGGATCATATTGTTTTGCAATATATAATCTTTGCATTTGTTACATAAATGTGAAAATAAAAAAAAGACTGCTCAGTGTTATCTGGTAAATCTCCTTGTCAGTAAGCAGCTGCTGAATGTCTGCTCTCATCAAGTGCAGCTCCACAAACCACAGAATCCAGTCTGTTGACCTTTAACCCCAGCTCTCTCACAGCTGTATGCTTTGAACTTTTGATCTGCTCCACATCTAATCAAGATTTAACGTCTAAAAGCCCACATCCCTCCCAACAAAGTGACCCATCTAAAATCAATCTTTATGTCAGATCTGGATAAAAAAAAAAGGATTCATTGAGCATATGTGTTTTTGGAGTCACAGAGTATCTCAAGTGTTTTGCAACTCAGTGCTAACTGAGTAAAAACATCAAAGCTTCCAACATAAGAAAACAGGGACACCAGCCATCTTGTCAATCCTGCCAGCATCTGGAAAATTAAAACTATTGGCAGGTCCTGCAAATACCCTGCAAATACCCTGCAAATCCTGAATAAAAGCACAAACACGGTGGTTAAATTTCAATTACTAGTGCAGATACTTCTTTGGAAAATTCAGTTTATTTTAGACAAATAGGCTTTTCAAGTCCATTTTCAAATGTTAATTCTTTTTTCAAAACTGTCATCAAAATTAGTTTTTGATTGAATAAAAAATGGTTTACGGGTTTTTTTTTATGTGTATTTGAGGTTCTTTGTGAGATTACCTTCCTGGAGTTGCAGATGACTGCCTGCAGCTGATGACAATTAGCACATTAATTAGTGTTCTTTATAGGTTTTGAATTAGTTACCTCGGGGCAAAGTTTAAATTTACAACCTAATTTTCCCGCTAAGCTAAAGGGTCTGGCGTGATGTGTAGAAAACAATAACTGCACCTTTCCCAAATATGTCAGTCAGAAGTCATGCCAATGTCAAGCTGCATCTGGTTTGTCACATCTGGCCTTTTACAGAACTTCATATCACCACTTAAGGATCATGGAAAATGTTATCCTTATGTTTAACAATGATATTTCTCACTTCTCATTCACTCTATAATAGATAGTTTCACCACCTTTTCTATTCCTGGAGCCTTGAACAACTATCAACACTGTTGCTATGGTGAAACAACAATCTTGCAAACTACTGCATGTAGAAAATGGCTCAGGTGTAGAAATTTTCTAAAACATCAGGTTATTTCTTTGCTTTAAACATTTTGATTCCATACTGGGAAACGCGTGATATGTAACAGTTGTTAAACGTGTGCAGCACACAGGTCTGAGTGCAACTGAAGCAAACCCCTTAGCGGTTTGTTAAGAGGAGTTTCTCCTCAAGTAGTCAACTTTATAATATATATAAATATTTGCTGAGTGTTAAAATCTATTACCATTTCTTGCTTGAAAGATTTTCTTTGGTGGGAAACAGGTAGAGCCTGACAAACCATGAAGCCGATTTACATTCCCCCCACTCCAAAATGCCATCTTCATTTTTAATCCCATCACCAGACTAATCTGGAAACTGTTACTCAGTATGACATGAAAATAAATGGTTTGCAGCTGAGAGTGAAAAGTGGAGGAGGAAGGAACAAGTGGCAAAGTCTCCTCTGTGAAATACCATGTCTAGGCTGATGCACAGGAAATGAGCACTTATTAGTCAGGAAATGGAGTGAAAAGCAAGGGCCGGCTTGGATTTCCCATCTTCCTTTTAGATGGGCCATGTTGTGGAGACACAAGGGCTCCAGCCCACAGTGCTAATAGTAAACAAAGCTGCAGCGTTTCAAGACATTAAGTGCTTGTGATGGCTGAGTGGTATGCTGCCATGAGGTCGTGAGTTTCTCAGACCTCAAAATACCCCCTCCAGCTGCACCCCATCCTCTGCCTTCACTTTAGTTGTCTTTGGATATGAGTCAAATCAGTGGATATAATGGAGAACAGTTGACAAATGATAACATTTCTCTCAGTTCTGTTTGAATTATTTCATGTGTCTGCTTTTCAAAGGAAATTTAAATGTCTTTGGAACATCTTTTATTTTTTTTTTTGCTCCAAAATGTTTTGTTTTAGTTTTGTTGTTTGTTTATTTTCTCCTCTGCTATGTCATAGTCGTGCACAAATTTGTTCATCCATCCATTTCCTTGACTGCTTCATCTAATTCAGGGTTGCACGCACAAATTTGTAATGTTAATTTTTACTAAAAGAAACCAGTGACTATCACAGAGTACTTTAATACAGAAAGAAACACTGCAAAGCAGGCTGCTTTAATGACTAGTCTAAACAAATATAATGTTGTACCCATATTCTAGACAATCTTCAAATGAAGTCTTCAATGAAGACTGGTGTCACACTAGACTTACAATGTCACTGTTGGAAGTAAATAAATATCTCGATAAGAGAACATTTTCTACAAATAAATGAGGAAAAAATTTAGATTATTCTGTTTGGTGGCAACTTTGGTAAACATCTGGAGATTTGGTCTCTTAAAACTACCAATCAAGTCTGTAACTTTGGAGTGCTGATAGACTCAGATCTGACTTTCAGCAGCCACATCAAAGCTGTGACTAAGAAGCTTTTTAGCTTTGTGTCAATTTACAAACATCAACATAATTAAAGGTTTAGTCTCCCAGTAAGACCAGTAGAAACTCATCCATCATTCATCTTCCGTAGACTGGATTGTTATATAACTGGACTTCTTTAAAAAAGCATTAAACATCTGCAGCTCATCCAGATGTTGCTGCGAGAGCTTTAATTAAACACGTCACGCCAGTTTTAAAATTTTACACTTGTTTCCAGTCAGTCACAGGATAGATTTTAAAATCCTGCTGACCAGAATACATCTGTGATATGTTTCAGAGAATATAAACCAATCAGAGCTCTTAGATCCAAATACTCAGGTCAACTAGTCCAGACCAGAGTCCAGACTAAACATGGAGAAGCAGCATTTAGCTGTTATGCTGCAAACATGTGGAACAAACTGTCTGTAGAGATAAAACTTTTACTACATGTAAAAACTTTTAAATCCACATTAAAAACTTCTCTTTTCTCATGCACCAATGCATGAAATCTGCACAGTAACTTATAAGTAACTTAATTAATCTTGCATTTAATGGTTTTGATGTAATTAATGATTTTTGATATGTGTTGCTATATTTTTACAACACCTGTAATGCTTTTGATGATATTATATAAAGCAATTTTGTCTTGCACATTAAATTTGCTATACAAGTAAACCTACCTCGCCTTATATCCTCCCCATGCATCATAATAGTGTGTTTTCTTATTGGAAAGTAAGCTGGAAGCTGGAACAATGGTTTAACTCCTTAATGGCTGCAAAAACACAACTACTCAGAAAAACTACTCTACAAATTTTCATATAAACTTTCTATAAATTTTTTAAATCTGAAGTCTTTTTATTGACCTTTCAAAACATCTAAAAATATTTTTTTTTTTTAACATTTTTACCATGTGATAGGTCAAAATATTATAATATAGAGTCCTCTGCTTTCTGCTGTTCACCATGGGGCAGGAGACGAACATCATATTTTGTGCAGCTGGGATTTGAATAAAGTTTCTAACATGAAGTGAGGCAAAATGTCTCAGAAAGGGTATGTATCAAATATGCAACATTAGCCATTAAGGGATTAAACCTGGGGCCCCTGACAACTGAGACAAGAGAGAGCAAAATGGTAACAAAATGATATGACAAAATAAATGAAAGCTTGGCACAGATAAATGAAAAAATGTGCTATATATGGAAAGCTAATATGGAGCAGTTGAAGCTAATAAACCACCAACATAACAAATTTAAGCAATATCATTAATGACAGATGTAAGTATACCAAAGTGCAACTGATCTGTTTGTATTGGGGAGTGGGGGGTAAAACCTAAAAACAAAGAACAAACAAGGTTATATGTTTATAATTACTTTAGCTTTGGTTTTATAAAAGAAAATGAGACTGCTAGGTTGCTTAATTTATGGTGAGAATAATGAAAGGATGAAACCAAGCATGGTTTCAACATGGGGCAGGCAGGGGGTCCACATCTTTATTGCATGAAAGAAGTTCTCAGGGAACCACTGAGTTAGAAAATGGAGATTTTCAACATGAAAAAAATCTGTATTGTAAGATGATGTAGTCTGTGCATGAAAGAAATATGTACAATGATAGAAACAACTCTGCAAATATTTTTCTTTTGAAACAGTAGATTACTATCTACTATTTATGACCTTAACTATCAAAACAGCCGAATCTTCAGTCAGAGGCTTAAAATAAATAAAAAACAAATATTTAATCTCTTCAACAATATTTTTAGACAATAGACCCTTTGTAAAGCATTTAAAACTCAGCATTTACATTTAAACGGCTGAAATGTACAACTAGTAAACTATTGGTGAATTAAAGTATGATTACAGTGTGATTAAAATCTTACATTTTCTATATTGTTTAGTTCAGTGCAGGGTTTGAGGAAAATGGAGCTTTTAGTTTTAATTAGAAATAGAATTACTCATAAAGTTAAACATTAGACACATATAATCCTTTTTAATTTTGAAATTATAGAATAAATATAAGATAAAATAGACCAGCTCAAATAATAACATTATATAGAAGCCAATTCTTCAAGATATAAACTTTGGTCATTGTGTGAAAACGATGACAGGTGGTATGGGCTCATGTTGATTGATTTTCTCTTGCATTCACATAGTCAGAGGTCAGAGCTGGCTGGATGCCCACATAAAAGTCAGCACTGCTTCACTGTGATATAGAAGACCACCTCAGTGCAGAGGCATGCCTCGATGGTATGATTCATGGTGTGGAGCTCTAGGCAAAGATGGACTGAGAATAAAGAATTACACTTGATATGATATACTCTGAGTGTGCATATGTTACTCAGAAAGACACAAAGAAAGAAAGAGAGAGAGAGTGTCCCTGAGATATGGATGTTACATATTTGCAGTGTTTATCATTCTTCTCACAAGCCTAAGCCGTTCTACTGGAACATAATATTATGGTATTATAGTGTGATAAGGGGGGCTGCACGGTGACGAGGTGGTTAGCACTGTAGCCTCACAGCAAGCAGGTTGCCAGCTCGATCCCCGACTCCGGCGGTGGCCTGTCTGTGTGGAGTTTGCATGTTCTCCAAGTGTTAGCGTGGGTTCTCCGGCTTCCTCCCGCAGTCCAAAGACATGCAGCTTGGGGATAGGCTGATTGGGGACCCCAAATTGCCCATAGGTGAGTGTGTGTTTGTGTGGTTGTTCGTCCATATGTGTGGCCCTGTGATGGGCTGGCGACCTGTCCAGCCCATTGTCTCTCTTTCTATATATACAAACACAATATAACTTGGACCAGGTTAAGAACATTTGATTGTACATATATGAAATGAGATAAAAATTTAATGAAATGAAAACTTTTTTATATATCACAGAGGAAAATAGATTAAACAAATTAAACTCTTTGCTTCTGCAACTAGTAATTTCAGACTGACTGCATCTCTTTTACACTCCTCCTCCATCTCCACATGTGGTTGTTTCCATCTGCTTGAAAAGAGGTTAGAAGTTGACTGGCAGAGGTCCTGCTCTCCAAGCGATTGCAGCTCAGTGGAAGGGGGCTTGTTTCTATCTGGGGTGAAACAGCCGCCCGTCCATCACCCTGACAGAGCTGACAACCATTCAACCAAACCAGAGGAGTTCCTGCCAACAATCAAAGGACTTTTCAGTGAAGGAATCCAGCTCTGGCCTGTCATCAAAGAGCGGTGTTTCCAACTGTCAGCAGGATGCTCTGGGTACCTCCTCCATGTTTTTTTTTCATTCAGTATTTCTGCTCCAATCCATGGGATACAGATACAGATGCTCCTTCTCTTCTCCTCTGTCTTCTACTCAGATCAAGCTGTATAATTTACCAAATATTAGCTTTGCAGTTCAGCAGTGTGGTGGAGCCTTCTACAGCTTTATGAACTTTTGCTATTTTCCTACAAGGGCATTTTTTTTCAATTTCCCATTTCACTTCATTCTCAAATGTATTTTCAGTAACAATACTGCTCATGTGTAATTTAGAAAAACTAGTGCTCTCATTCACCACTTGAGGGAGACAAAGTTAATCAGGTGGCGATGTAGCAGCACTAAATACTCAAGTTACATAATCTCCACACACTACTCATCCAATTGATAATAAACGCAAGTTAATTTTGAAAAAGCTTTTGTTTCTGCTGCTGTCACCTTACAACAATAAATTGCTCTGCTCTGCATTCCTGACCTGAAATAAGTGGGTATAGAAACATGGATGGATATATGACTTAAAAGGAACAAAAGCTTTGCATTGCATGATAAAAGTGTAAAAAATTTACTCATGCAGAGTTTTAAAAGAACATATTTGGTCTGCATCAAGACATCTTTAAGTAACAGTTTTAGTTTGCAATGTTATAAATTGTAATATTTATTGTCTAGTTGACAAAAAAATAAACACTCCACATGTATGTATAACACAGTTTTGTTCTGTTTTTAACACCAATTATTATTTTTAATCACACAAGTTGACTAATATACTGATTTTAGATTCATAGATTTCAGAAATTAACAAAAATTCTGTCTTAACTTTTAGCAGTTTTATTCAATAGCACCTGATGCTTCACAGGATCTACTACATAAGAAGTGAGCTGTCTGCATGAATCAATTATTCATCTCCATGTCATAACACTGAAGATGCTTTGATTGTGACAGACAGCCAGACACGGCTGTATGATACATACATGCAGAAAACACTCACCAATCTCTACTGAGTCTGTGGTTTTATCATGTGACTCCCTGAAATAGGATGTGTTTCTTCTCTTGACCCAAGAGCCATAAGAAATGTTGGCGATTATGTGACTCAACACTGAATCAAATGAGTATGTTTGTCTACTTGGGATTCACACTGAGCTGGTCATTTGAGAGACAGCATGGGGAAGACATATTTTCCTCTTTGTTAGGTTTGTTTAATTTTTTTACCCTCATCTGGGTAGGTGCTGCTGAGTGAATACATCACTGGCTTATTTGTTAAACAGCACAGAACACCTGATATATCTGTCAGGATTATCAGCCATGAGCATCTGTTCTAGACCATTTATCTGAAGACCCAAAGTTAGAGAGAAAATGGCATGAATTGGCGCAACAGAGGTTCAAAGGCCTGCTTTTAAATTGCAGTGTTTGCTTCTCAGCATCTGCAGATGAATAACAGCATGTCTGCAGCAAAACATGAAGTTAAGACTCACCTCATTTCATTGTGAGAAAGTGTCCTTCACATCTTGTGTGCGCTTTGTTGCGTCTTGGCTCTGCAATACACACGCTGGATTCGAGTGATGTCATGGTAGTTTATTTCTTCCATTGCTGAAGACATTATTAATACTGTTTCCTGAATCTGGTTTCTTTGTACAATTTCCACATTTTAATCTTTTAATTTGTGTCTTTCATTCCAACTAACACATAGTAACCCTAGTAGTAAATCTCTTAGGCAGCTGGAATGGGCAAATATAATCAATGCATATATTGAAAAACATTTTATTTACAGCAAGTATGTGGTTGTTCTTATTATCCGACACAAAAAGATTTTGTTTTGCACAAAAGAATAAAAAAAAAAGAATAAAAGAATAAGAAATTTGACTCATGAGTCTATACATAATTATATTTCAATCACATCTCCAAAATACTAAACCACTGTGTTAATTGTAAAAAAAAAAATAAAAATGATGGTTTGAAAGTCATTTGCATCCTATATTTAAATGAAAGTAAGACAACAGAAACATACTACATATTTTAAATTGGATGGTTGCCATGAATTTATTAAAAATGCATAAAATTCAATTAAACTTTACTGACAATTCAAATACAACCAGAGAAACTACAATAAAGCCTAACATCTGCTATTCACACAGTCAACTGAACCAAAGTCATTATTATTAACATAAAAGAAAATATTATATTTTTTAACATGACTTGATGTTGAGAAATGTTTTTTTTGTTTAATGCCAGGAAGTGATTAAAAAAATTGGATGTTCAAAGATTGCATACCAGATGAAACGTAACACAATTAATTGGCTGAAATACCAAAGGAAACGAAGTGAATATAAAAAAAAACAGTACCACAAATTGACTAAAAATGAGGAAATTTACAGTTTGAAGGGACTGCATGCAGGACGCAAGACTGGAAAACTGAGGTAAATACTGTAAACATTAAAAACACAATTCTTTATCTTTAACCACATGATCCCAGAAACACTTTCTGTTCATTTCTGTTCTGTTCATCCACAAATACAACTTAAATCTCTTTTACACAAAAAACAAAGAACTGAAAGAATATAGATATCACCGTTGTGATAAGATCATGTCAGAGAAATTTGGGAAATAAAAAACTCTTTACATTAAAGTTAAAAGAGTCCATAAAATGGATCTGAATAGTGTCAGAAAAAGTTGAAAGTTGAAAAAATGTCCCTTTTCTTCATTCTTCCATCTTCCTATACAAAATAAGACTTGAGATCACATTTTCATACTGTAGCCTACTTTAAAATCACTAGCAATCTTCCTTAAATTAAACTGGATCATGTATCCAAGTAACACAGTCAGCTCTCTTTGAGCATCTTTATGCTGAAGAGGAATTTCATGTATTAGCTTAATTACCTTGCTCTTAATGTCTAGCTGAAAGGTTTGACTATAAGGCTCCTAAAC
>JBAMHX010000007.1:15284805-15301430 GCA_037177515.1 Pseudomugil tenellus | reverse complement strand
TATATATATAAAATCTCCTATATGTATATATATCCTATATATGTTCTGTAGTTGCAACCTTGTATCACCAGACAAATGTAGGAATGCAACTCTTTGTGGAACCTTTCAGTCCAAACTTTGGCAGTATGCAGCAATGCATCTTTTTTCTTGTTCATCCACGCTTCTTTTGCTGCTTATCAGAGCTTGAGTTGCATTGACCAGCACCTTTCATCCTGACACAGTTTGTGGATTTAACCAACTCGTCAAAGGAAGCTACACTCACTATTTACACAACTGCCTCTTAGTTTCTTTGTCACGAAATTAAGTTTCTTTGTAGAATGTGACAACCTGAGTCTGCTTTCTATTCTTGGTTGTTGGATGCAAAGTAAATGCTTTTATTTAAAAAAGAAAAATGAAGAGAACTACACCAAAATGCCAAGCTCTCAGCATACAACAGCCCATGGTGAACACTCAGCCCCAGCCAGAGAGACACACCAAGCTCAGGCCACAGAGGTTCTTACACATCTCCAGGTGTGGTTCATGCCACTGTTGGACATGAAAGAGACAATTTAGGTGGGGTCGTCACATTCCTGAAGCCTTTTTTTTTATTTTACCAGGAAAATAAAGCTAAAATCGAAAATCTTTCATGAAAATAGTATCCTGACCAATACAAGTAGCAATGTGATCAGCTGCTTATTGCACTTACACAGAACAGCACATCCATACTGTATAAATGAAATAAATAGACAACAGAACATTAAAATGTGAAGGTGTAAAAATACCAGAATGCTTTCAGTCATCAGGGAAGACTGAGGTAAACTATTGTTAGCTTGATATTTCAGCCTACAAACTACCAATTACCTGAACCATCTTTTTGTTAGTTAGTTAGTCTCTGTTACAGCTGAACAAAAATAAGTAAACAGAAAGTGGAGAGGATTTGTGTTTTCTCAAGTTAGCTTTGTTGATGTTTGGTGTAGGAAGCAGAATCCAACATAAAGAAAAACTAGTTAAATTGTAATTTATGAGGGATTTATCTATAATATGGAGCCACAGTTGCTTGGACTGGATGCTCATGCAGGAAGGAGGGGGAAATAAAACAGACATGAGAGTTTCTGCCAGAAACTAAATCTTCCAGGTAGGTGACGATGGAGGTGCAGAGTGATTGGAGGTCAGTATGTAGCATACCACAGGTAACTCTGTTACCTGGGTTGACTTTCCCAGATTTTCAGGATCTGCATAAGCGGTACTACAAAGCTGCTTTTTATGGTAATTCAACCCAAGGTTTTCCCACCTTGATCAATGTACACTCACAGAAAAGGGGTCAGATGCTGCAAATACCACCTCTTTAGAATAATAATAAAGTATTATGTTATTGTTCAGAAGTATGAAGAATTTAAACACATCCAGGCCAAAAGCAGTATTGTTGCCACAGCAAAGGCCAGGAAGGAATGCTGGATGATGATTGCCGACTTTGTTAATGCATAATAAATGACATTATACAAGATTAATTAACCAAACAATGTAAACGGACAGAACTCTGCTTACCCAATTTTACTTTATTACAGCACACAGCACTTCCTCAGCACCCCTTCTTTCCTTTATATTTTCCATTCAGTTCTTTGGAGGCTCAACAACCTCCTTGTGAGCATGTGTTTGTGTTGAAATATTAATTCCACACCATGACACCACGAGTAATTGCGCGGTCCATGTATTCCTGGCTCTGTAGTTATGCCATGTGTGACTTATTAATCTCATTATTTAAGGTGCAACTGTAATGAAGATAACCAGACATGGGAACAAGTAATAAAAAGTAAAAGATACTAAAGAGTGGTCAGTGACTTGGTTTAATTTCTTCATCAAATGAATTGGATCTATTGCTAAAAACTCCTACTTCTTTCCTTTGTGTTACTCTCACAATCCATCATCATCAATGAGCAGGCCATTTTCCAAAAGAACTGATTTGTCAGGAAGTGGGGCTTTTAAACTCATTGATTTCTTATCCAGAGCATAACCATTCGGCATAAGTTACCATGGTGATTTATCTCAGTAAGAAGTGAACCAGCTTCGTAGTACAGAAAACCGATGGTTTACCCCAAAGCTACCTGGATAAGAGAAAATCTAGCTTCTTCATTCAGGCTTCAAAGGATGGAAAAACCCGCAGAACTGACTGATGATAAGTGAATTGGATCTGAACGTGGATGTCACATGACTGCTTCATATCACATTTCATTACATTGCAGATCGTTCTGATTCGCCGCAGTTGCTAAACTCCCCTTTAGAGTTACAATTCTGCGAAACACAACTCAATGTGCAGTGATCATTTTACTGTGTCCAAAAAAGCTGAACAAAACACTTAACTACATTTTCAAAAAATTAAATATTTAAATTCATAATTATTTATCCTGTGAGAAAATATTCTCCAAAGCAAGAGGAAGGAAGCAAAACTGTCTCAGATCAAGTACAGTTGAGCAGATAGTATTTCTTAATAAAAATACTTTTCAGAGAGTCTCACTACAGAAACTCAGTGGTTAAAATGCAAAATGACTTCGAACCAACACAAGTCACAGCAAACAAAAGAACCTAAGAAACATTTTTAGTTTGATATCTTGAAATCATATATTTTGACCAACAGAGAAGAGCGTGGTAATGTATTTCAAATGCTCCCAAATATTGATTCTTCTATCTGGAACGACTGTTCCAGTTATTCCATCTCCTCAACGATCCATTTTTGCAATCACGGATTTTGAAGAGGTACAATAAATCCAAAAGACAAAATTCTGACAGGAAATCTGAAACGGGCGAGGTTGGACAAGCTCGACAACAAAAAAAGTCTTTCAGCTGTTGGAACATAACAGATTTGGCCAAACAATCCCAATGGAAAGCAAACAAACCGACACCAGATACAGATCCAGGCTGTAAAGGAGAAACCAATGCGTTGTCTCAGGTGAGCTGCATTAACCATCAGAACAGCAACTGGAAGCTAAATCCTAAAGGAAGGCAGGAGCAGGTTACAAAACCCACACAGGAAAAAACATTAAGCAACCTTCTGTTTACTGGCTGAAAATGCTATGACACATCTTCTGCGGTGCAGAGCAATTTAAACTTATATGATATGTACTTACATGGTAGAAAATTTGATCAGATTCTTTCAGTTTTTACATTGCCCACTTGATATGTGTATTAGTGCATGTTTCTGGCATGTTCTGTGAATCTCAGGGTTGCATGTGTACTTAAACATTTCTGTACTTTTTTTTCTGTACTGCTCCTCTGTACAGTCATCTTATTAAACCTGCCTGACATGAAACAAACAGTAGTGACTGGTGCAGCAAAGCTGGCTAAAAACCTCTTTAAACTGGTGGGGTGTGTTATTGTGGTGAAATGTTTGTCATAAAATCAAGTCAATAAAGATAAAACTCAATAGTCAAATGGTATTATTTTTCATAATCGTATGCTTCTTTTTTCATAGTAAAGTTGCAAAATACAGAGAAAAAGTATATCCAACTTTAGTGAGAGCAGCTTTTTTAATTTATGCTTTATAGAGGATGCCACTTGTCTCAGTCATTTTAAATGACAACATCTTCCTGCAGTCTTATTTACATGTTAGATTAAACCGGCTGAGTGGTGTTATAAATGCAGGAAGCTGGTGATTACCGTTGTGTGTAGAGTTTGTAGAGGTCTGGCTTGTAGAGTAGAGTCTGATTTTATTTTCATTAAGATTATGTCTGGTTGTTGGGATGTTGTGGTTTTGCAAATAAAAAGCTTTTGGGAAAATGTATGCAACATTTCTGTTATACATATACTGGTAGTTATAGTTACTATAGTTACAAATCTGTTTTTCTACAGACTTGTCAGTATGTGAGGGCTACCTGCTAGAGCTTAACCATCTGCTGCAAAGCATGGAAGTCCTCCACCGCACTTACTCTGCTCCATCTATCCAAGCACTCCAGGTCAGTGTTCTGTCTGTTTCCTTTAATATTGATATGCAGATCTGGTTTTGTTGTAATGACTGCAATGTAGAATTATTCTCAAACTACAACTCATATACAAATTGCAAGATAAATTCCCTGCAGCTACTTGCATGGTTTTTATTGATTACCTTCTTGTAAGTTGTAGCTAAATTTATTTTGTGCCTTGCAGCAGTTCTTAAACAATTTCCTTTTTTAAATAAATGTTTTCGGTTTACCATCAGTATCTTCTTTAATGTTCACTAGACGTCTACATTCGACAGCCCCAAAAAGGAAAAGAGACTTCCAAGGAAATGGCGCAACAAAAACTACAACAAAGATGTCAAAATTACTCTACAGGTGGACAACATGACAATAAAGTAAATCTTTCCAGCACAAAATCTTTACTCAGTATGAGTCCTTTTGGCAGCTGTTTTTCCTGCTCTTACCACAGGTACCAAGCTGCATCTCCTCTGGCTCCATGCGTCTCCATGCCTCTAACCCCAACCTTTCCTCCGCTGCACTCGTCAATGAAAAATCTGACCCTGAAGCCATAGATTCTCCTTTTGATGTAGCAAAACTGCAAGAAGATTTTTGTCGTGTTGCAACAAACTGTGAGTGGAAAGCACTGATTTAAGTCACAGTTTCCACCATCTAACATTAAAAAGCAGTTTATATTTGTTTAAATGACTAAATGCAGAATACCTCGTGAATAGGTGATTTCTGCATTGTATGTATGTATGTAGGCTCATCTAGGTTAGATTTATAGTAAACAGTTATTATATCCCTGAACGGAGTGTCGGGAATATTATGGTCTTGCTCCGAACGCTGCTGCCTCGTCAGCCAAGATCCTTTGTGTTAACGGGACCAGCAACGCAATGGTGATCGTGCTAACCCCCGTTTTAATTATGTTGTCTCTAAGTCAGTGATCAGTAAGTATGTGGTAGGATTGTGTGACAGACTGTAACTGTTTCCGCTATACATTTTTGCTGTATATTAGATTTATATCACTCTGGTAAAATGCAAACTGAAGTTATGCCTCTTTTCTTTTTCAATTGTTTCTGCAGTTCACACAACCATGAAGACAGTACTGACAACACTAACGTCTGAGAGGGAGAGATTAAAGCAATGTTTTGATCATGAATCATGTCCCCCGACCTCTCCACAAGTTGTTAATTTGAAGAACACACTGACAGCGGTATGTGCAGCAAAACACTCTCAAACATGGCAAAACTGTCAGTCATGGAATTAGGTTTTCACCTTTTTTAACCTTTTTAACACAACTCTCAATTGCGGTTTCATCTCCTAACTCCATTGTCAAGCCTTTTAGTGGGATTACTCGCTATTGTGATGTCTGTCCATCTTAAGAAGACCACGTTCAGCCGTCATGTTTTCGCCCTCCATCTACAGACTTTTATGTTTTCTGTCTTTGGTTTTACACATTCTTCTCATTGCATCACCAAGAAACTGTGTCGGCGTGGTGGTTGACAATACCTAAGCTAGCAAAAACATTCATTTTTTGCCACATCAGAATGTTGGTGTTCTCTACGCCGACACATTTCTTTGACTTTAAATACCATGTAGGTTCTTAGTTTTTTTCCTCCTGCAGTACTCTGCGTTTGCCTGTTCAGCCTTACATAAAACCAGTAACAGAATAACATGGTGCATGATTACATTAAAATTTTAAAAGAATTCAGGATTTAAGGTATTTCTGGTTGGCTGTGTGTGCCATAAACAATGTTTACACTGGTTATTTTTCCAGGCTTTAGCCCAGAACTCTGAGCTGAGAGAGCGTCTGAGCAAGATTCATGCTGAGTCCCACATCGCAGAGCCCACACTAATAAATCACACTGCCCCTGTGCAGGTGGGTGCAGGAATGCAGTGACTTGGTTTTCCCCGCCCCAGCATGATGGTTATTACAGTACTATCTTGTTCTTTATTTTACAACCCACGCTGTCTTGAATTTGCCACAGAAAGCATGACCTATCCCTCCCTTCACTTGACTCATGAGTTAAAAAAAAATAAAAAAGATGTCATAATTTGCATTTTTATTCTGTGTACACATTTCACTACAGTACGGCTCAGAAACCCTCTGACTACCCATCACACAGTTCTCTTCTAAAGGAAGCTCTATGCGCCCTGGAAAATGTGTTGAAGCATTTCCTCTGCGATGACCTCTGATTTGATTAATTAACTCCAATAATGTGGGGGAAATTGTTGTTTTTAAATGGTTGCATTTTTTTGTTGGGGATGTTGTTTGCAACGTATGAACATTATAACATGATCTCTACCGAGAACTTGATACATTCAAATATCCGTAATGTTTCTACAATTTCTATATTTTTTTACAGCAATGCAGAAATTTTTTTCTGAATATCAGTTGTTTGATTTGGGTCGTGTTTTCATCTTTGCATTGCATTCAATTGCTGTATATATGCACACATTTTATGATGGTTGCATATTCTGACCGCCAGTCGTTGCTATTTTATAGCTGCCATTTTTTTATTCACATAATAGATGTGGACATTGTTTTTCTCAGAAACAGGACTCTATAGATGACTCCCATCCCCTCGTACATCAAGTATCCAATGAGAGCAGAGCTTCAATTGCAGAGTCATTGTCTGAGTTTTTTGATGCACAGGAAGTTCTGTTATCTGCTAGCTCTTCAGAAAATGAGGTAAGTGGTCAATACTCAGCATGACTAGTTACATTATTGTATTTTTGTTACTTCCCATCAACCAGTGGCAGGCAGTTTGTTATTGTTTGTTATTTGTTCTGCATTTTCAGAGCTCAGCGATTAAATGGTTATTGCTGCTAATATCTGAAGTCCTTTTTCTGGTCTATGAAGTTAGTGGCAGTTCTGTTGCAGCATCTTTTTGACAAAAAATGCTGCAAGACTTGGAGAGACAAATGAATAAAAACAAGCACCAGATGTGCTTTATTTGTTGATTGCCAATCATTCCAGATTACTTTAGTTCTGTTTCTGTATCTTCAAGATGTTTTACAGTAAAAAGCATTCTGACAATTCTGCTGAGAAAAACAAGACATTTATGGTAATTTAATATTATGAGGACCTACATTAAGATGTGCGTATTCCTTCATTCTTCCCTTCCTTCTGTATTCATGCTGCATGTCTAATGGCTTGGCAGCTTGAGCGGAAGCAATGTGGAAGTACAAGTTAATTACTTTCATCTAAAAATATTGTGAACTAAGAAGCAATATTGCCACCAGGTGTGAGGAAAGCCTTCATCTCCAACTCATTAAATCCAGTATGACATGACAGGATGTTCAATGAGACCTTTCTATTCATTTTTGTCAGTAGTATTAAAATGTGCATATTATCTACTAACTACATTTTTTTAGGTATCCGAGGATGACTCATACATCAGTGATATTAGTGACAACTTCTCCATGGATAATTTCAGCAATGAAAGTGAAAAAATTAATTCAGGTAAATTTAATACAGTGAAGATTTATTAGTTCCACAAGAGCTCTCCTTTTTTATATTCTAGCTTGTTTATATTGAGATTAATTTATTCCCATAATACCTAGATGCCCTCATTTCCTCCTCCCAATACATCTATTTTTGCATCTCTATGTAGGTTGTGTAGAAGAATGTCCTGTCCTTTGTCAACGTCGATCATGTCTGCCCTCACCCAGCCCCAATAAAAGCACCATCAGCTTGTGGAACATCCTTAGGAACAACATTGGCAAAGACCTGTCCAAGGTGGCAATGCCAGTGCACCTTAACGAGCCACTCAACACCCTTCAGAGACTGTGCGAAGAGCTGGAGTACAGTGAACTGCTGGACAGGGCTGCGAACACACAGGACCCATTTGAGCGTATGGTGAGATGGCAAATCAAATGCTGAGATGTTTTTGTTCTTTTTTTTTTGTTTTGTTTGCTTTGATGAGTCAGAGGAGAATCTGGTCCAAATGACACTTGAGTATTTAATAATTTGTTTTCCCTTTGTTTACCAGGACATAACTTTTAGGTAAAACAAAATCTCTGTTCTTGCGAGACAGATTTAGCATCATTCCATCAAATATGATGGAATTCTGTTTGGCAGTCCCTTCAAAAACCAAATGAATAAAAATCATAATAAATTATGAATAGACAGAAATATAACAGTGCAGTCATGGAGTACTTTAAGTCTTAATAGTTCCATCCAACCATTTTCTTAACTGATTCATCCAATTCAGGGTCGCAGGTAGCTGGAGCCAATCCCAGCAGTCATCAGGCGAGAGGCAGGTTACACAGTGGACAGGTTGCCAGTTCATCACAGGGCAACACAGAGAGACAAACAACAAGGCACACTCACATCCACTCCTAAAGACAATCTAGAATTACAAATCAGCCGTATTTTTGGATGATATAAGGGAGCTGGAGTATACGGAGAGGACCGTTGTGGAATATGTAAATGTGAAATATCAAATTTAGAACTTATGTTTGTTTTTTTTTTTGCAGATGTACATAGCCACATTTGTGGTATCTGGTTATGCATCCAGCTACTACAGGACTGGAGGAAAACCTTTTAATCCTGTTTTAGGCGAGACTTATGAATGTGACCGGCCAGACAAAGGCTTTCGGTTTGTTGCTGAGCAGGTATACATGATTCTAATCACTAATCACGTTGTTTGCTCTGACAGATAAGATTGAACTGAGCTGTACATACTGAATAATAGATGAGGCAAGATTGTTTGTATTGAACCCATATAAGATATTTTAACCTAACTAATTGTTCCCTTCTGCACCATCAGGTCAGCCATCACCCTCCTATCTCAGCTTGTCATGCAGAATCTAAAAACTTTGTTTTCTGGCAAGGTATTAAGATTTTTTTTCTAATCTTTGTCTTCATCTTTTCTCACTGTCTATAAATATTACTGTAGTACTAGATTACTGTCCAGAATCAATTCTAATTTGTGTTTTTTTAATAGATGTGAGGTGTAAGAACAAATTCTGGGGAAAGTCAATGGAGATTGTTCCTGTTGGTACCACTCATGTAACTCTACCAGGGTGAGTCATTATCAAGATCACTGAACAGACCCCAGATCTCCCCCTCAACCAACCATTCTGAGAAACCAGTTATGTGTCTCAATACAGTTTTAACCGGGTATTTTCCCATTTACATCCTGTTCTGTTCATACTTATTCTACTAATACTATAACAGGTTTCTTTTAGTTCACATTAGGTCTGTCATATTCAAAAATAGTTTTTGAACTACTACATAAATAAATTTTGTTAATAGCTTAATTTGTAGTTAAATTTTAAGAAAGTATTTGTAGCATTCAGGTAAATTAAAAGGAGATGTTTTCTCACTCACTCAGATATCTATAAAAACTATCATTATAACACTTATACAGTACAGCAAACATATGTATGTTCAACTGTAGTGTCCCAGAGTTTATGAGGACTAAGGATACTTGTTTTTAATTCTCACTCTAGATTTGGGGACCATTATGAATGGAACAAGGTAACATCCTGCATCCACAACATTCTCAGTGGACAGCGCTGGATTGAGCACTATGGAGAAATTTACATCAAAAACTCCAGCAGTGATATTTGTCAGTGCAAGATTACTTTTGTCAAGGTATGGCAAACAAATAAAAACATTGAGTGAAAAGTTACATTAATTATCTTTCTTTCCACTAACAGTACTATAACAGTACTTATAAGTAATAAAATCGAACACAGAGTAAACCATTCTTGTTACGCATTATAATTGTTATGCTGTATGTCTGTATGTGTGCATGCATTTATTTCTTTTTTTAAATGTACTTACCGATTCTGTCCAAAGTCTGTCCACAAGAGCATGCAGGTTCTGCAGATTTTAAGTGTCTCACTTCCTCAACACACCTGACTTAAATTAAATGGATGCAACAGTCTATGAAATTCTGCACAATGACTCTTACATTGAGTCGGGTGTGCAGGATTTATCAAACAGTGTGGGGCTCAAAGACTGGAGCTGGAAAGCCCTGGTTTAACACATGGAGTTAGAAGCCTTGCAGACCAAAGTCATTTGCATTTAATTCTTTTTCCATCAAGCAATTTATATTTTGTGGCAAAAAAACTAAATTAAAATTAAACAAAATCTAGCAGTTGATTTGTTCACATAGAATAGGAAACATAGAAAAATTATATTTTGCAACTAGAATCCTATACACCAAGTATACAAAGTGTGCAAAGTATCTCCATCTATTATCTATTGTATATTGGATTGGATGAGGGGGGGGCTGCCAAAGCAGGGAAGCCTTGACTTCCATCTCCCCACCCATATTGTCCAGCTTACTGCGAAATCCTGAGGTGTTCCCAGGCTAGCGATCCAATATTCCCAGCATGTCCTGGATCTTCCCTGGGTTTTCTCCTGAAGGTGGCAGAGGAGCAGCAGCTCTACTCTGCTTCTGCTACCTTCTTATCCTGTCTCTGAGGCAGCGCCCTGCCATCTTGAGGAGGAAACTCATTTCTGATGCTTCTATATGCAATTTTTTATTTTTGGTCACTACCCACAGCTTGTGAAACAGGTGAAGGTAGGAATGTAGAACAGAGAAGTGCAGAGTTTGCATCACTGCAGATGCCACCTGTGGATCTCAAGCTCCATCCTTTCCTCACTTAAACTCCTCCGCCTATGGCATGACTTCATTCACAACCTGAAGAGGACTCTCCACCCTTTTCCACATGAGAACTATTGTCTCAGATTTGGAGGTGCTGATCTTCATCCCAACCGCTTCCCATTTGGCTGCAATTTGCTTGAGCAAGAGCTGGAGACCACAAATCGTTGAAGCCAAGAGGACCACATCATCTGCAAAAAGCAGAAACCCAATCCTGAAGCCAGCAGATCCCCTCAACGCCATAGTTCTGTCCGTAAAAATTATGATTCCTCATTGAAAACAATTTGGACTTACTGGAAGCTATACATATCTAGCTCTGACACTGGTTGTCCAGTTCGCCCATGGGGATGCAGTACTCCGTACTCTCAGATCAGGCCCCACAGGAGTCCCAGGAATGTTTCTCCAAGACCACAAAATACATGTAGACTGGTTGGATGAACTCCGAACGTATTTGTTACCCTGTAGATGCATCAAATTGATTTATAGTTCAACAAATTATTTTATGTTTCTTTTTTTTACTTCAACAACACCAGATAATTTCTGCAGCAGTAAATGTTTCTTTGTTTTTCCTACTGCACTGTCTTTAGTTCACTGCCACATAACACCCTGTCTTTTAAAAATGTGGGATCAAAATACCACAGATAAAGTAAACCAACCTCTAAAGAGACACATTGATGTGTAACACACTGCAACTCTATTACTCATTATATTAGATCATCTTCTCTAAAAGTATTAAGCATTTTTATCTAATAATCACATCTTTATGTCTTATACCAACATTGATCAAATGTTTTATGTTACACTCATGACTTTACCTTTAAAAGATTCTTCATTTTTTCATACACATACTCTCTCTTTTAGTATGTGCTTGTATTTGAAGGTATCCCTCTGTAAAGCACACTAGTTACATAAATATATACTTACATAACTTATGTATAACTAATATAGTACATGGTAAATGTTTTCTCTTCATTAGTCTGCACATTGTTTACACTGTTGTTTTTCACCTGCCTCCCAGTTAGAACCCCTACATGCTTTCAATCTTTGATATCTGCACTGAGAGGAATAGTTTAATTGCATTGGCATGTGCTCCTTAAAAGATCTCCTGAAGCTGTGCTGGGTTTCAAGTCAAGACATGTCAGAAACCATTATGTATCCTCATCTCTTATCAGGCTCAGCAGCTCTGTAATACACACACCAGGGATCAGGTTTGTTTACGCAACAGCAGCATCTGCTGACAGCAAGAGGACACTATCAGTTTCTGCATTATCATCAAAACTAGTTTGCCATGACGCACAACTGCTTTTCTTTCACAGGCCAAATACTGGAACTCAAGTGTAAATGAGGTGGAGGGAACTATTACAGACAATAAAGGAAAGGTCATCCACAGACTCTTTGGAAAGTGGCATGAAGCAGTTTTCTGTGGAGATCCACCATCAGCTACATGCATCTGGAGAGCAAGTAAGTCTTTCGTAGAAGGTATCAAAACAAACTCTTGGATATATTTTGTTAGATTTACTTAATATTATTTATTTCTAGATGCAATGCCAGTGAATCATGAGCAGTACTATGGTTTTACAAAATTTGCGATGGAGCTGAATGAGCTGGACCCATCTCTGAAACTGCTGCTATCACCTACAGACACCAGACTACGAGTGGACCAAAGGTAAAAGAAAAAATGTAAAAAAAAAACATCAATGTGTTTGTTTCAGCTTCCTACAATAACTCCTTTTCCACATTTGTAAAGTGATCAAGTTGTTTAAATCAAAGTAAAATGTCGGTCAAATGTGTTATAGGAAGAATATCAAATACGTTTGCATCTTTTGTGACTTACCATAATAAATATCAGCCACAAAGTCTTTACAGTCTTTGAAAATGTTCTTTGTGATTGATCAAAACAGTATGAAAGGCCCAGAAATAGCTGTGTTAAAAATAGTAGGCAAGTACAGAGGTTACAGATTAATCAGTCTAATTTTAGCTTGTATTTTAACTCTGTTTAAAGTTAACACTTCTGCCCTGAGGCAGCACAGAAAAATAAAGACGCTTTAAAGCCTTTGCAACAATGGTGTTTGCATTACAGCCCTTGCCCATTTCTTATTTATTCATAGTTAGATAATCATACAATAATGACTCACTACCAAAAAGCCCAAGTGAAGATTAAATATGGATATTGAACATTAATGTTTTACCATGTTTGCATAATGAATATGTCTGTGTCTCACTGACAGATTGTTAGAGGAGGGGGACTTGGAGGCAGCAGAAGAACAAAAGCAGAGGATTGAACAGCTGCAGAGAGACAGACGTAGAGTCATGGAGGAAAACAATGTATCATATCAGCCTAAATTCTTCAGGTAGTCTAAATGTCTCATCCATCCATTTTCTTAACGGCTTCATCTGGAGCCTATCCCAGCAGTCATCGGGCGGGAGACAATGTACACTCTGGACATTTTGTCAGTCCATCACAGAGCCTAAATGTCTCAATTAGGATGAATCAAGTTAATTTTAATTCCCAATCCATACACAATTTTCCCCAACAATAAAGCAAAAATGGTCTTTTTAACCCTGCCAAGCAAATGTCAGCACCGTTGCTATTTTCAACACTGTTCATCATCACACTTCTACAACTTCACAGTTTGCCCTTTATAAGCACATGCATGTCCATATATGCTTTCACAGTGTTTTATTTGTATGTTTGTTTATTTGTTTTTGTCCGAGTGAAAGAAGGACATAGTTTAAGAGGTGAACAGTGAATCAAGATTACGTCAAAACAAAGACCTTGAGACAGATCCGTAACACTGTGTGCAGTTTCATGGCTAAAACGATGTTTGCATACACAGCAAAAAGTACTCAGACTGTTTATTTTCATTTTATTTTTGAAGCGATATGTTTTATCTTTTAAAAAAATCTGTTATTACGATTTCAGAATGCAAAAAAAAAAAACATGTAACCGCTTCCATTTTAGCTATGAATTCTGGACACTCGCTTAATTAGATATTTAAAATATCATAAAACATAATTTACACCCTAACTAAACGCATGAAACAACAACAAAGAAGAGGGGAAGTTTTACTGGAATGTAAAGTTAAAATAATAAAAAGCCCAGAAATAAAAAATACATTTTGTTTGGTGGTCACAAGAGGACCCCAACTTTATCTGCAACAAAAGAGCATACAACCTGCACTGCATGAAGCTTTGCATGGCTTTCTACAGAGCAGCCTGATGAACAGATGGAGGTTTATTTTGTCCGTTTTTTTAAAGAACCTTTGGAAATTGAAAGCAGCGCGAGCCAATTATCTTTCCTTTTCCTTTAATAACATCTTCCACAGCTAATATGCACAAGTTATCTATGGTACCTTAAAATAAAGAATGTTATAAAACAAATTATTTTTAAAAAGAGCACTATCACATATTGTTCTCTTGAAATTGTATTTTTGCTTTTGTTTTATGTGAAACAAGACAATGGTGCCTGAGACTGGAAAGCCATGGCTGGAATGAGAGGATGTAAAAGAATAGCCGTTAGTTCTGTTCTCAATCATACAGACCGGTACGACAGAAGATATTTCTTAATATAAGGCAAATGACAGCCTACTGGGAATTTGCCAGGAGAAACATTTCATACCACGGGAACAGTCTGGTGTAACTGAGCTGTTCCACCGTAGCTCTCAAACATTTAAACAATGATAGCATCGATCTTTGCCTCATTCTTTCTCTGCCACAAGATCCTAAAGATCAGTCAGGATAGAGAGGAATATGGATGCAGAGGAACGTAAAGATATCCTGAGGGAAATCTTTTCCAGAGTTCTTCCAAAGGAAAGCTGTGAAAGATGAGAGAACACTTTAGGCTGAAATCTACTTCTAGCATACACTAACATTGAATTATTCATTCGCTGGTATTTAATAGATTTAATACATTAACAGAAAACTCATAGAAACAGTATTTTCTTGCCATTCAAAATAATTTTGTACAGATAGATTAATGATCTCTGGATAGATGGATGATCATGAAAATAATTTAAATCAATTTAATATTATTCTAGATTAAAATGATATATAGAAAACTTTAAAGGGTCCAATTCTTAACAGTCCGACAGGCAACATATCACAGTAACAGTAGGCTTTGCTGCAGTCTCATCATCATTACTGTATTTACCATCTCTCATTGTATTTGTTACGTCTTCTCTGTAGGAAATCAAAGGATGATACCTGGGTGAGCAACAACACATACTGGGAGCTGAGAAAGGACCCTGGCTTTGTCCACATGGATTTTTCCCCGCTGTGGTGACTCCTGAGCTGTTCATTATACACATTTCAACCTGCACAGCCTCTACTGTCATCCAGGCTGGTTCTGGTGATGTCTACGCCTCAGTCCTATCACCGACATTCAGCACTCATTTTCTATATTCCTGTTCTTTAAAGTTATTGCCTTAATAGCAAGTGCTTATATCTGTTGTGTAAACACGGTCATGTTGGCATGTTATCAGAATGTTGATTTTGGCCATTTGTTCCCTCGCTTTCTGGACATATTGTGTTGTAGTCATTAAAAGGAGAACTTGTTGGTATAATCCACACTAGCTTGAAATGTAATGAACAACTTTAACTGTTGTCTTATCATGGACATTCTCTACCTCGGAGAAAAACTAGCCTTGATACGCCAATAACTGAGTGTACACATTTGATATTTATTCTGCATTGCCTGATGCCTTACTAGTTATTCTCACATTGTTTAATGTATTTTGTTGCACTGCCTATAAATACAATGTTTTGTAAGAATAAGCAAGAATTGTTCAAACGATCTTTTTATTCACTTTTACACTGTGCTGAGCTTATCTTACTGTCTCAACTATAATTACTGCTTTTTCTTTTTGCTATGACTGTATAACTTGTATGTAGCTATATATGCAGCAGTATTAAATATCAATTCCCATTTTTTCCACTTTATCCATTTCACCATCTGGACATGTGGCTTTAGGACAAAACCCATCCAAAGTATGCACCTGTGAGGGTAAATAAATTCAGACTCTGTTTTTTCTAGTTATTTGTATCATTTTATTTTAAACATCATGATTTCCACTTAATGACTGCTGATGACTTAATGGCAAGTAATTATATGATAAATGTTAAAAAGGAATAATTGCAGAAATTAAGTGTGTTAGCTTTATTTTGAAGACCGTGAAAGTTGTTTGGTTTAGAGCAGGTTTTGAATTGAATGTGCACAGAAACATTAACATGGCTATAAAAACCATTGCCTTTTTGCTACACAAGTAAGCACAAGATGTGATGCAGCCAACACCCTTTTATTGTATATCCACAGCTGGTTAGCCTGGGTCTATCACAAGAGTGAGAGATCACTGCTTTAGTTATATTACGCTTGTCTATTTAATTTATTATTAATTTCCTGTTTTCTTTGTGCCAGAACACCCAAAGGATCTCTTTTACAGAGCTTTCTGTGAATATTTATAAAGCATTGTCTGATGTAATGTAGCTTACTCTCGGCTAGGGTTCAAGGATAGTTTGCCATTTATGGAGCCTTGAAAACAACTAAAAGGTTATCAAAGAGTGTAAACTATACAGCTTAATGACTCGATTATGCTACAAGATACTGCCCTGATGAACAGAGTTAAGATAGAAACACCATTTAAATGCTTCTCATTGCAATACCAAATGCAAGAGTTAATAAGTTAGTACAGACGATTTTTATAACTTTCAGGGTCTCAATAAATTACAATAGTTTTGCATGAATGGTCTGCAAAAACATACAACATATAGATACTCTTGCCAGGTAAATTAAAAATTCAGATTTAATATACCTACACAAACTGTAGCAAGATATAGTAAAATATTCATGTAAAAGTTTGTTCTTTTAACTGAATTTTGTCCCTGAATTACAAATGTTCAAGGTTCAGTGTCAGTGCAGTTTTACTGCAGATTTTATGAAAGGAGCTTAAGCTGAAACTACTTCAATAGTTCAGAAAAGTTCAAAGTTTTAATCAACAGATTATAGACTTAAAGGAGAAGACAAAACATTTTATCATTTGAGTATTTATTAAAACCATTATTAAATGCATAACACACACAAACAAATATAATTATATAT
>JBAMHX010000007.1:15270064-15284357 GCA_037177515.1 Pseudomugil tenellus | reverse complement strand
ATATATATATACACATACACACCTTACCATTTACACACTGAAAACTATTGAAATAAATATTGAGGAGTATAATATTTGCTTCAGGACTTGAGTGAAATCACAGTGTTAATAATATGTGGTTGTTCTTAGATTATTATTGGTATTATTATTGCAACACTGCACAGGACCAGTCATACCAGTCAGTGTATCCTAGGAACATCTCTGCCAGATCTGAAAAAGCCACTAGATGGCAACAAATATAATGACGTAATCATATTCACTGCTACAATTACAGTTTAATGTCAAATAATCAGTTATTTTGTAGTACTATTTGATTAACACTACTAAAGGCAACAACTTCACTTCAGCACCATTCAAATCAGTCTACATCAGCGAGCTACTTGGCAAAATAAATAGTCTTTTTATCCTTAAAAGTTTTCATATTCTATTCTATAGGCGGTTTGGAAGAAGCGCTGGCTATGCATGGGCGGGATCTCAGCAAATCTTTTTCCAAAACAGAGACAGACGTTTTTACAGTTACAACATCTGTGCTGGAGAGAAACACCCGTCTTCGAAGACATTTTATTGTCTTATTTACCCCAAAACCAAACCAAGGAGTTCAGAGAAACGGTAATACCTTAAATATATTAGTTGTGTTTACGGTGCTATTATTTTATGAACAAACGAATTTCCGGTTTCTGATCCTGCTAGCATGCTGCTACTTTTTACATTTAAGTGTGAATTAATGTTGCGTTTACATGTTGTGGTTAAAACTGATAAATCGTTTAGTTTGGTAGAAATAAAGGGATGTTGTATTAGTAACTAGCTATGTGTTTATGGATGTTTTTAAGCTGAAAAAAGTCTTTCACCTACAGTCTTTTGTCTCGAGACTCGCAAACCTGCTTTCACTTTTGCCCCCAGATCCGCATCCCGCTGAAAGATGTTTGCCATAGCAACCAAAAACTTTGTAGATGAGGTGGATAACAGAGGTCTGCTGATCCCAGTGTCCAGCCTGAACGACACAATTGTTCTACTGACTGTGGTGGTGAAGCGCAGGCGTTTCTGGTTCTGGCAAAAACCCAAATATCTACCGACTGATTTCATCCTCAATGATATACTAGCAGGGGAAACGCCTATAGAGATAGGTATACATATAAAGATTATTATCCATTGATTGCTCTAATCTCAGTGAAACATCTGCGGTCTTATCTGGTGAAA
Organism: Pseudomugil tenellus; assembly: GCA_037177515.1. Lineage (NCBI taxonomy): Eukaryota > Metazoa > Chordata > Actinopteri > Atheriniformes > Pseudomugilidae > Pseudomugil > Pseudomugil tenellus. The sequence continues at coordinate 15,283,160 of JBAMHX010000007.1, read as the reverse complement.
TCTTATCATTCATTCCAGCCGTAGCAGAGACAGACTTCATCAAATACAGTGGGACATTTGGTGACAACATTCAGGGAAGTGTGGATGCTGCTTTTGTCAAAGCCAGTGTCACCCTGGAGGGTAAGGACTCCTCTAAACTCCACTCATCCTTCGGCAGTTTGAAGAAAGAGGAGGTGGATGTGCAGAAGCTGCTGCGAGATTGCAAAGACAAGTGAGTTTGTTTTACCTGAAACCACTGTGCAGGATGGTGGCGTGCTGCGTTGTAATCATGACATAGAACAGAAGTGATCTTTGTCCAACCATAAAATTATATACCAGAGGTGGGGAACGCTGGTCCTCGGTGGCTGGAATTCTGCAGGTTTTCCATGTATCCCTGCTCCAGAACACCTGATTAAAATCAAATGGATCCAGCAGCTTATCAAGATCAACATGGTGATTCATTCATTTGAACCTGGTGTGTTTGAAGAGGGAGTCATGGAAAGCTTTCAGGTTCTCCACTCCTGTTATATACAGAACAGTCGGTCCAGTTTAATATTAATACTTCAAGAAAAGTTGCTGTAGATTTTATAAAAGATTGTGTTATCTCATGAATAAGATGGCTTGAAATAAAATGGGATAAATATAACTGATTTTAAGTATATTTTAATGGACTCTACCCTTTAATATTTTCCAATTTACTGTCTCAGGGTTTTGGACATGTCCCATAGTTTAATCCAGCAAACAAAAGAGAAGCACAAACGGGTGTTTGGGATTGTGAAGGAGCGCATTTTAACCACCCAGCCATCTTCAGTCATAGAGGAGGTGCAGCAGGGTGGACAGTGTGGAGGGAGCCTGAGTTCCTGTGGCCCCAAAAACCGCAAGGTACTGTTGCAGAAAAGCACCATTAATACTGAAACTTTCTTTCTCACAATATTTGCACATTCATATGCAGAAAAGCTTGTTTTGTCCCATTGCTTTAACTTGGTTGCTTTTGGTTTTATGATCAAGAGGAGCTGTCATCTCTCCATTCAAGTGACCCTTGTTTCTTTAGATAACCACTATCCTCGGAGGAGCAAATTTCTGTTTGAAGATTGAGGTTCAGTGTTGCAAAAGACAGCATTTGGATTGACAAATATTCAAAAGATAAAATTATAGTTTTACTCCTCACTGGTTAACCAAATCTTCTGACATACATTTTGGTTCTTTGTTACTTTGAATATGACTATGTTTTTAGGAAGGGAAAACTAAGCTTTGTTCCTTTTGCTGGTGGAAAGGGCTTTTGCTTCCTCATTTATTAGTATGTTTCCTGTTTGTGAGAATAAATTTCCGCTGTGAACTGTTGAATCAAAGTTCAGACATTAAAATATTTATGAATTCAGAGCCTCATGTTGTGTTGTTTTAAAAGACAATGGAGCTGTGTATAGTTTGGAATATTTACCGTGACTCTTGCAGAGTATTATTGTTGTAGTTTGAATGTTTTTTTTTTTTTTTAATATCTAAGATGGATGTTGTATTTATTCTACTTTAGATTTCACTGAAGGAAAATGGGAGCATAAATAAAGACAGTAACATTACCATGGAGATTCCTACTCAGACTACATTAGCGTATGGTCTTCTAGAGCTGGAGATCAAACATGATGGACGATTTGGTGAGGCATCATTGTCTAAATGTATAAAATCATTGCATTACAATTACTGATAAATTAAAAATGTAAACTTTTCCACAGCACTGTGCTTGATGTCGGACACCAAAGGTAGTTTCGAAGTAGATGGTACTGCCAACAAAAGACTCGTAGGTCTTTCCGGAAGTCCTGTGCACTCTGATGAAACTGCGCCCCTTCAACAAGGTAAATTACTATGTTCTCCTTAGATTTCAGTTCTCCAGCAAATTACAGAACTTCTACTTGTACTTGCGTTATTATATTACTTTTAAATCATAAAAAACATGTCATAGTTGAAACAAAATATTTTTTTTAATTTCTGCTTCTTAAAAGTGTGGTAGGATTTGGCTGGATTATTTTTCTGCCCTACGATGGGGTCGCGACCTGCTAATTGGTGGGATGGGCTCCAGCTTCCCCGTGACCCTGAATTGGACTAAGTTGTATAAAACTTTATAAAACTGCATCAATGAATAATTAATTTTCTATAGATAGTCAATAGTTGGCAGAAGGAATCTGTATTTATAAAATGTGGAAAACATTTCTTATACATTTCTTATACATAAACATTTCTTAGGACATAATGTTAGTGTATACCACGTTTGATGGATGGTACCAGGTTTTGCTTTTTCAATAGGTTTTTGTTTTTTTAAATAGCTTGTGCATGTCATCGCTTTGGAAGTAAAAATTTAAACATGCCAATTGATATTTTTTTTCAACCTCAGAGCTGGAGCGCCTGAAGGATCATTTCCAGCTGCTTTCAGTTCTTCCTGTTTCCATCAGATCCTCTCTGCTCCAGAAAATTACAGAACTTATGCTGGACCCACAAGCCATCAGTGCACTTCAGAAAGTAGTAAGTGGGACACGGGTCATGGTTTTGCAAGGTAGAATAAAATTACACAGACCTTTAAAAGCGCATTTCTCTCTTTCTGTCAGCTGGAACAGAAGTATCTGGAACCTGGTGAAGGTGATTTTAGACTGACAGATTCTGAACAACAAAACATCCAAGGAATTCTTGACATGTTGGTACAATCTCAGACAGGCCAGGCCACGTCTGTCCTCACAGCCCTTCACCTCCTTATCAGTGCCTTGGATGGTGAGAAAAACTATGACATCTAAAAGTGATTTGCATGCAAACTGTTCTGCAAAGCTCATTTTCTTGTGCTGTTTCATCATTTCTTGGTTTTCAGAGATGACACATAATTGTCTGGAAGTCTTGAGAATCTGTTGCAACCCCACAGCGTTACAGACACTGGAGCAACTGGTTAGACTGTCTTTAAAAGATAATATGTTACATTTCCATTTTCACATTATTATTTCATTGCATTAATTCAGCTACCGTTTTGTTCTCTCATCTGTTTTAGGTGCAGTGTATATCGGAAAATAAGGAGATATCCCTGAGCAGTGAGGTACTCTCAGAGGACTTCCTCACAAACACAGAACAGCTGTTTTCCTTCTCTAATGTGTCCCTGCACCATGACGGAAACATGGTGCGGACTGAGATTAAGCATCCATTGGGAAATCTTCCTCTGGTCTTGTGCATTGCGATCCGAAGTCTTTCCTCATTGGCCCACTGAACCGAAGACCAAATACAACATGAACTTAAACATTGAGTTTGATCTGAGAGATCTCATGAATCTTTCAGTCTGTTTTGTACTTTTTTAAGATGCAGCAGGTACATGCAAAAGATCAGGGCAGATGTGGGATCTTGACTTTTATTTTGCAATAATTGTAGATTTACTTCAAGATTATTATCTCCCAGAGATTTTTATGATTATCCAGACATAATTCGATATATCTTTTTTGCAAGTGTTAACTAATAACACAAACCACTTGGAAATGTGCCATATTAAATAAAACTGTTGACAATCATTAATAATAATTCCCCCACAATCTTTATTGTTGCCTGGAAATAAACCTTTTGTTCTTTAACTGATATTTATGTGTAGTAAATTGACCACAGTTGTTTTATACTGTTTGTTATATTTAGTAAAACATGGGAGTGAATCTGATTTTCTGTGGATCATTTTTAGTGTAAAAAAAACCTATGCTCCATATCACTATCTGTATCTTAATTTTTTAAAATTAAGATTAATTTTTTATTTGTTCTTGATGGACTGGATTATAAATCTAATTTCTGAACAATAAAAGCATTTTCCCTAGAAATAAATTGGAAGTTTATTTTATCCCAACACATTAATGACCTGACCAGATAATGGACTTTTTGCACCATTTTACTGCTAATATATTGAAATTCAGAGCACCTTTTACTTATGAATATTGAAGTTTGTCAAATTATTTCAATAAACCAAGATAAAAAATATATATATTTTCTCACCTTTCAAACTGAATCTGATCTCATATGTTGGTTCTGCTGATAAAAAAAAGGGAAACCTAAAGCAGATCATTAGAAAACACATTTATTTCATTTGAAAATACATCTGAATTTTTTTTAAAATATACCTTTCATAAGTAAATATGAACCTTATTTAAAACTGTTACATTTTATTAATATCACATCAAAAGGGATGGTTCGCTGAGATGCAGTACCCTGTATGAGAGTCCCGTGGAAAGTTTCTAATACAAACACGGCACCAAATTAAACACTTGCATATTTCATATGTCTGACAAATAATTAGCATTATTAATACATTTTGAGCTTGAGAGAAATATGGGTTAACACTATAATATCGCTTTTATTCCTGTGCAACACCATCTGGTGACTGGCAAGACATTTTTCATCCATGAGGTTGAGCTGAAAACATGTAGGGAAAACAATAAAGTTCCCCTTCAGGAGAGAAAAGGTCTTAAAACATGTGGTGTTTCTGTGTATAAATCACAAGCTTGTTTTGACAACATGAGATGAAGTACTGGACAAAATGTAAACTGTTAACACTGAGGTATCAAAATGACAAAGCCCTCTTTTTATGCAGAATAAATACAATTTTACTGTTTTACATACAGGTGTAAAATGTATAGTTAACATGGCAAACAATGTTTTAAACATAATCAAACACAAGAACCAGTTATTTCTTTCCCGAACCATTTGAATAGAAAACATTCTTTGAAGAAAGTTTGCGCCAATAAATAAGTACACTTCCTGTGTGTTGCTTGTTGCATAGTTTGCTTGTAAAAAAAAATCTGGCAATTCAGATTAAGGTGACTGATGCAGGTTTGTTTGAAACCCAAATCACACAGGGTTGATGCCCCACACTGGTAATGCAGAACACTTCTTTCATCCCGATCAGCTCAAACCTCAGTGTCCCCCCACCAGGGGTTAAAACATCAGTAGACCCAGCTGACTGGAACCCACTGCGGTTCTATGAATAATCGCTCGACAGCATCCAGCAGCTTGTCAAAGGCCTTATCCAGATTGTCATTAACAATAGTTAGATCAAAGTAGTGGCTGTATGCCCGGCGTATCCTGGCACTCTCATCCACGGTCTTCTTTAAATCGTTCTCCTGTCAAGGGAAAAGAAATCAGACGATTATTATGATGCATAGTTGACTAATGACCATTAAAACTCCTGTCAATGACTATAAGAAACCTAAAGCATCTTACTGTAAGCAGTTTGGTAGTAAGGCCAGCTTCAACCACAGCTTTGTGCATATCTCTTAGTGTATCCAGTTCAGGAGCAGCAATAAACACCACAAATGGCATAAATTCAGCAGTCTTCAACACTTTTAGGGCCTGGATGAAAAGTTTTATATCATGAAGATTAGATATTAGGACATACAGCCTCCCAAATGACAGAAGCCGTTTCTGACTGACCTGAGGGTTGACATCTAGGATGCACGTGCGGCTAGTATCCACCACTTCATGAATAGAGTCTATCTTGGTACCGTAAAGGTTGCCATCATACTCGCCGTGCTCCAGATATTTGCTTTCCTTGATATCCTTCTCCATCACTTCTCGTGTAACAAAACAGTAGTTTTCGCCATCTTTTTCTTCTTCTCTGGGACGGCGTGATGTAACTAGAGGCAAGAAAAAAAAAAGACATCAAGAAATGGGATTAAGTGAACCCTGGCAATAAACCAAGTGCAGACAGTTCTATTGTTCGTCTCTTTCAAACTCTCACAGGGGATGGTGGTTCCATATCTCAGAGGATTCATGACAATGAGTCTGTTCTTTAGGCTCCGCCTCCCAACACCCTGAGCTCCTATCAGAACCAGTGTTTTCCTCTGGAAAGGTGGCATCCTGGCTACTTCATCATAGATCTGAAGTTCGTAACGGTCAAACTCTGTTCAAGATAAATCACACGCAAAATCAGAAGATTAAAAAAAAAAAATAAAAAATTGCAGAATCTTTGTACAAACCTGCATTCTTTGAAGTGAGGTACATCATTTTTTTCTTCTTTTTCTTTGTAGTTACAGTCCCGCAGAGTATCCCTGACACACACAGTTAAAACAAAAGAAGTTTAATAATCACATGGTGATGCTTAAGGCAACTTATTTCTACCACGAAAGCTGAAAAAAATGACTAGTATGAAGAGGGAATGTGATTTATATTGACCTGTTCCAACAGTGTTGCAGTCTCTTCTTACAAAAGCTTTCCTCTTCTCTTCCAAAAACTGACTTGGTATGAGGCCTGTGGCTCCACCCACAACTTTGCGTGCCTTCATGGAAACCAGACCACCAGTGTAAATATTTTGCAACGAGAATGAGGACATCTACTTAATCTCTTGGAAGCATCTTCTACCCCATCAGAAGCCTCCTGTAGGTGAACTGTTGATGTTTCTGGCTTACACCAACTAACCTGCCACCAGTTGGGGTCCTCCTTGTTGACTACATGCAGTATGTCTCCCTTGGCGAAGGCCAGGCCTGCCTCTTTACAGGGGATCAAGTTGTCTGTGGCTGGGTTGTAGTTGAAGTGTGGCTTCAGATAAACCTACAGTTCCAGTGTTGAACAGAAAAGTTAATAATCTGAAAAAACCTAATATCCCTCTTCAAGTCCCACCAAACAGTATATTAAACCTCATATGACATGATAAAGGTGTTTCCATGTTTTCTTGCTCAACTTTGGTCATACGTGAACTCTTCTGTTAGAGAAAGGAAAATTGTACATTTTCATACAATGAATAACCTACTTCCAACACACTTTTTCAGGTAAAAATACCTTTAAAGAAAGGGATAAAATGTGAGTCCCAAAAAGACTTTCCATCAAATACAGATATTTGTTTTAACCGTTGGTGCAGCTTTATTTTCACTTTCAGATCTCACTTCATTTTGGTTTAAGTGGCTACTGCTCAGGCATTATACTATTTATTTTCTTGTACATCTCTTTAAAGTACCTCTGATCTGTTCAGAACAATGCCAGTTATCACTATAAATGTCCTGATAATCAGAAGCCAGCAGTGACGTCTGCTCTGAATAGTCAGCTTCATCACCTCCTCTCAACATTTCATGAGCTTTGCTAAAGTTAAAAATGGAAACAAATAGTTTATGAGTAAAAGTAAATATTTAAATAATGCAGGCTAACTTTTAACTATTAAGCCAATTAAATGAAAGACAAAACAAGCCCCAACTTCAGAAAGATTTCTGCACATTTCAGGCATCCCCTTAAGCGAGGCAGATGGACAACAGAATGCTCTTTTTGTACCACCATCACCATTCAGACTCGTTTTGATGGCAGTAGCATTTATTATGTACATTCCTGAAGCTGTTGGTGCCCTACAGGTTTCCAAAGCAGAGCTAGAGCATTTCACAGCATTTTTATTGTCCAGCCCAAAGCATCATGTGACAGCTGCATTTCACTTTATGGCGTCCGTGGCTGAATATCAACACACCAGCCATTTTTAAAGCAAATCATGGCTGATTCAGCTGTTAGACAAAGTGAAAGAGCAAGAAATAGGAACAGCCAACATCAGATAGAGGCTGGAGGGAGCTCAGAGATGGATGCTAAATTGGGATGCACAATATGGGAAAAACTGACGGATTTATTCTGACCTTGCCATATATTGCAATAGTAAAACAAATTCTCAATAGATTTACTTGAAAACTACTTTAAGTTATGCAGCACTCCTGTCATCTTGTTGAGAATGAACCTGTACTGATCATACGTGTTTTTGTGAATGGTACAGTCTGTATTTAAAGGTTTTTTTGTTATCTTTTACTGCTTGCTTTTATTGTCCCAAAGCCTGAGTACAAATTTCATTCCATCATGTCCAAATGTAAATTATTTTACTAGAAAAGTTTATTGCCATTGGCAAAAAAAAAAACCTGTCAGGTTCCCCTGAAATTGACAAGAACATGTTGAGTTGATTTGCCTCCAACATTGCAGAACCTGCAATGTGACTATTGCTCATGTGCATTGCTATGATACACTGTTTCACAAACAAAGACTGCAGTGTTGAAGCCTTGTTAAGCTTAGCTCCTTTTCTTATACAGGCCCCCCCACTGAGACAGACAGTCTCCTTTGCAAGAGAGACCTGTTTTGACCAACGTGCCTGTCTTTGGATGGTCTGCGTTTTTATGGGAATGAAGGTGATTTCATATCTAACAAGAAGCTTTGTCCGCGGCAGGGCGGGGTTGTGCACGCAACAGGCCTGTGGCACCTTCTCACCTCAATCAACTGCTCATTAAAACTGTCCGCTCAACCTACAACAGCAAAAATGCACAAGTTTTCGCTTTTCCTTGTTAACTATACCTAACTCTGGTGTCCAACCAGTCACATAATTTTTCTTGAGGTTTTGCTTGGCTGATGCATCCAGAACAGGCCACAAGATGTCCTCGAATCACATGTTCCCAAATCACAGCCACAAGAATTAACTGACGCCATTTTCTTCTTGTGGCCTCAAGAACCAGAAAAAAGTTGCAGTTTCCTGTGGACTATGTAAAAGCTAAAGCTTACCAAATGATCAGTAGTACTACAACTATCCCAACAACCATTTTTATAACAGCTCCTTCAAGACGAGGCCTTAACATTAAATTGTTTTGCTGCTCTGAATGCATTCACAGAGGAAGAAATTAACTAGAACAGGTACAACCTAAAAAGAAAAATGACCTATATATAATATTAGGTTATGACAAAGACTTTCACTTTTACCACAGCAGAAAAGCTGCAAGTACAGAAGAAAAAAGTAGAACAAAGATCATTTGGTCCCTCTTGGCACAGAGGTGGCCGTATGACATAACCTTACATACTACTCCCTGGTGTCAGCTGCGGTGCGTGCCTGTTACAGTAAGGACGAGAGGGACATGCGCCTATGAACAGAGTGGTGTATGTCCTAGTTAGTATGTGGAGTGTTATTAATAGTTCCTCGTAGGCTCAGTTTTCAGCCTGGCATACTGTGATCAGCCAGGACTCAATCCTACACAGATTTACAACAAATCATCTGTAGTTGTAGTACAAGTGAGTAAAAAATATCAGTCTAGCTAATAGCCTTGATTCCCAGATCAAGAAAAAATTCATTCGTTTTGCATGAATCATTTTCTTCAGTTTAATTGTTCATAACTGGACCTGAATTTTTACTTTTTACAATGTCTTTATAATATAATAAAAACATAAAATGCCTCCTTCCCTTGTCCTAACCTGTGGCGGTGCCGGAGCGTCTCTGTAGCTTGGCAGGACCTTAAGTGTTACACTTCCACTGCATGCCTTTAGCAGCTCCTGTAGTTCATGAGGGTTGCTGCCGACCTCACGACCGTTCACCTCACAGATGACATCCCCCGTGTGCAGCATCCCCTGCCTGTCGATAGAGCTGCCGTGAAGAATCCGGGCAATCACCATTTCACCTTTCACCACACGAAACGTTACCCCCTGAAATAGAGTACAAGTGGTTCAGTATTCCACTTCCACAGTTCATAAATCATGGTTGGGCAGTCTTGCTGCTGTGAAAGAAATCTGTCCAAGCTAAGATACTATGAAAAAACCAAGTCACTTCTTGAAAACAGAATGATTTTACAGCTAACAAGGAAAGTTCAATATTTCCTCTAAAGAGCTGCAGCTGATATTAAAAACAGGCTAACTTACCAGTGGTTCTCCAGCTTTCTTCTGAATGCCAATCATCCTGACCGCATCAGCCGGCATGAGCGTGCTCGGCAACGTGGAATTGCAGTTAACCATTGCGTTGGGCATTTCATAACACTTGGAAGCCACTTTGTCATGAGCCTCTATCAAAGACTGAGACAGCAGAGAGAACAATCTGGCTCAGTCATCTAACTCACAAAGTCTTACTAGTTTCTCCTGGTTAGCAAAAACAATCACGATAATCATTTGAATACAACCACTGAAGTAATAAACATAAATACCCACAAAATAATACACATTTGACAAACTGTAATTTAAGAGTGAAAACATAAGAATGCTGTACACATATTAGCCAGTCACTGACCATAAAACATAAGCAAAGCTGTCTTATTCTTACCCCTAGAAGTCACAAACTAAAGCCAACATTGTATCGAGAAGACAGACAACTTCCATCAGCAAATGCATAGATTTACTGAAACAGTAGAGCAGCCTTCTCCTGTGGCTTTACTCACATGACTCAGCCGCTATTGGCCTAATAGATAGCTCCACCTTCTGATGCTGCAAAGCACAAGTCGCTGATGATATTCAGTGACAAGGACACTAATTTGCATCTCAGGAGGGTCAGGACTAACTAGGCCACATGCAGTCTTCAAAGCTTGAATATTCCCTCACACACAAGTAAACACACAACATTGGCCACATACTTCCCACCCCCACTTACCGTTAACTTAGCAATCTAATAGAGACGGAAAATGGATCTTAAATACCTTGAAATGAGGCTCCTGAAGGATTCTGGCAAGTTCAGCAGCGGGAGCATCTTTTTCTGGCAGCTTGTTGATGGAATCCAAGATCTCTCCCACCAACTGCACATTATCATCCCGCACAGCTTGTAACTTAACTTCCTCAAGACGCTCATGAGCCTAAATTCAAGCACAGACCAACAAATACCACCAAGTGAAGAATAAAATAGAAAATAACCAACTATTATTTTACGTAGCAACAATTAACAAACTTGCTCAGCTTTGTCCCAGATGTTTAAATATTATTCTTATATTTCAGTGAGGATTTCAGATTATTTCATGAAGTAATTTCCCTTTGTGTGTGTCTTAACCCAGAAACTGCTTAACAACTCCAGACAACATGAAAACTACGTCACAGTGAATTCCTTTACCACCTACACAGCCCACAAAGAGTACTTTGGTTCTGTTTTGGCAGACTAATAACTATACTAGTAAATTATGGATAACAAATAACTTCTTTCATAGTCATTTTAAATCTTAAGTGCCAAAACACAGCAAATCTCACAGCAACTTCAACTTAATAAAAAACAGCATAATTATTATCTTAAATGAAAAGTTAAATGACACTGGGCTGAGGAGGGGAAATGCAAACTGAAAATTGCAACTCTAGTGTTGTTTGATGGATCTTCGTAAAATCCAGGCTATAAACTGCTTACAAACATTTCTCTTCTTAAATATCTTTCTGGCAAAATTACAGCTTTGGGTACTTTTCACCATTTTGTTGCGGTGCTTCCAACAGCCTATGAGATTTGTGGAACATTTCACGCAAATGTGTTTGTCTGAAAATAATTCATTTCTGTGTTTTTTTTAACTCGATAACGTTGTGCTATGATTTCCACATGCAGATTTAAATACACATGGATGTGTGTGTAAAGGGGATTATTTTAAACAGAATGGCATTACATTCAAGCAAAGAATAAACCTTTGCTTCCTCAAATCAACAGTGATTTTCTTCCTAAAAGCGGTTTAAACTTGAACTATTGATTATTGTGCTCAAAGTAAGGTTGATAGTACTTTGCTTTATGCTATATGCTTGAGCATAAAGCATTTTTTCTCTTATTTGTGCATGACATCTCTCCTGACATCATGCTTGTAAAAGCACTGGCTATCTGTTTGACAAGCTGTTGAGCCACATGTTGCCCAACAGAAGTAACACAAGTGTTCCTCCTCTTATGTAAAGTTGGAAGGTCAGCTAATGAGATTAGGATTTGCTGTGTTGCACTTGAAACACCAAACACATAGTTGTGGTAACATTAAGTGTGTGTTTTACCTTCGCAAGGGAGCGGACGATGGGGCTCTCCATGACGCCTTTGAGGAATATGAGGTCAATATCTTTAGCTCCTGTGCCTGGAGGCAGGTCTTTAAGGTTGTCTAGTACCTGCTGCATGGCTGAAGAGAAATAAAGTAAGCCAAGACATTTATCTAAAGAAAATTAAACTTTTTATTGTAAAATTTCCTGCAAACTGAGAGCAGGCGCAGATGTTAATGAAAAACTAAGCCCATTGCTGAATACAACTACAGAATAAACATGTAGAACTGATTAAAAAGAACATTAAATGAGAAAAAACGTTTACTGCTGTAAGATGCATAAAGTAAGAACAAGTGGACAATGAATCAATGGGCCAATTCACAAAGAACACCCTCATTTCCATTGCAGCAGCAACAAGCACATGGGGTCACAAATGAAATGTTTCATAAGATCGGTCTAGTAAACCAAAAGCACATAGCAAGAAAATGTAACAATTTGCTGCTTCTACAAGAAAATAAAGAGTTTTAATTTTTTTTCTTGTACTTTGAAATGAAAAGTACTCCATTAAAAACAGGCAGAATCTTCGTTAGGATGATTATCTGTCAGGAGAAAATACAGATCTTAAAAGTCTAGGGTTCAATCACAGACACCAAAATATTAACTATGCTCAAAGTCCCTCTAAGTTTTTATTTTCCAGTGTTATCATTATTATTCTTTAAAAGGAACAAATGTGTACAGAAACACACAAACAACCATTTCTAGGCAGTCAGTACAATGCCATCCAAATGGTATCTACATGCTAAGTCAATTAGCAAGTCAGTTAATCAATCAATAAATAAATAAATCCATGTGGCATTTAGGGCTTTTTCTTTCATGGCATATCTGAGCCCTATTTGGCATTTGTCAGATAGTTATTATTCCTCAGTTCAGGATGGTGAGATAGGTTTGTTATAACTAGTTTAGGTTGCATACATATGATCGATTTATGTTACTAATAGAAACCTTTTTGTTATTTGTCATAACATTCCCAGCAAAAATAGTTAGATTTCAAAATATCTTATTAAAATATTAATTAACTCACAGCGACACTACAGCCCCTTGACTCTTCATCTGTTAGCATTAACTAGCATAACAAATGCTTTGTTAAGCTAGACAGCAACATAGATACATGCAATTAACTATCAAACTGACAACTGCTCACCAAAAATGACCATGTTTTTGTTGTTGGGAATAAAATCCAGTGTTTCCTCTGGCATAACAGCATGTCATTTCTCCTCTGCTCTTTGTGTTCTGCCCCAGTGTGAACACATCAGCAGACAAACAGTGTCAACCACTGTCAGACAGACACACATCATTCTTCATGAAGTAAGGCTATGGGTTCCTCACATCCATGTGTGAAGAAATATATATATATATATATATATATATATATATATACATA
>JBAMHX010000007.1:15256970-15267875 GCA_037177515.1 Pseudomugil tenellus | reverse complement strand
ATATCTCACAAATATGTAAACCAGCCAAATGCAAGTCATTCCACAAATATTTAACTGGATTAGTCTATCTAAACATTTGCACAAAGAGCTTTTGGAAGATAAAGTACCATAATGAAAAATAAGACAACTGAATGACAATTGATCAGGTTGAAGGCTGTATCAGGCACACTGGTACAGCCAGCTACACACTTTCAATGGGCAAAACAATATATCACTACTGTTATTAGAGTTCATGCAAACACAACTTCTTGAAAACCCTGTTTCACCAGTAACTGAAAACTCAAAATGCCACATTGAACTACATCTGTGTAGTGTCATTAAAAAAATAAATTCAATTATAATTAATGTCAAATATAAAACTCACAAAGAGTTCTTAAATAATTAGTGCAGCATGTCAACACTAAACACACTGTTTTCTCAAATACACACTCATCTGGTACCACTGGCCTTAACAGTGAAAGGACAAACAGTTTAATTACTGTTAATATTTGCTGCAAATGTGCCAGAGGGCCTAAATCCTGTTCGGTATCATAAATAAGCCCTTAAAAAGCACAACAATATATTTTCAGAATTTAGGCTGTTTAATTTACATACTTAAATATATTTGTTATTGCTACATTGTTATATAATAAACAGTGAGACATTCAAAGGCTTGGTTTTTCCAATATGAACTTCTCTTTGTGAATCAAAGCTGTTTCTTTTCTTTGACAGGTTATTCAGCATACACATATAAAATCCATTTTAATTACAACATTAAGACATGGCAAGACACATAACAACAACAGAAGAATAAAACAATGCAATGCAGCTTTTTATTATTTAAGTGCTTTTCAATGTTATGTAATCAATTCCAAATGCCAAATACTTTCCACTTATTGCCAAACTAAGTTTTTCTTCTCAGGTTGCTAGATTCATCAATGAGGATTTAGGCCATATTTGTTAATTTTTTGTTTGTTTTTTAACCCACTGGCACTTTGAGCTTTTTTAGACACTAAAGGTGAAAAATAAATAAACATTTGAAGCAAGTAATTTTGAGCTGCAATATTAAATTCCTTCATGTGGGAAAAAAAAGAAACATCTTCCGGCATGTGAATCACATAACTTAAGTTTGTTTAGTGGTTTTTTTTGGTTTGTTTGTTTTTAGTTGGAGTGATGTTGTATTTGTCAATATAATGCTCGTTGTACAACCTCCATGTTGCTTTTGAGTTGTGTAATACGTAAAAAGTAATAGATTTAAAAAGTTTTGGTACTCAATTATGAGTCCATTAAATATAAAGTGCAATATATTTAATAAGAAATAGTCAAGCTATGCAAAAGGTCTTTTATTCTTTATATGAAAACGTTAAACGGATTCAAGTCCTTAAACAAGTTCCCTCACGTGGAGCTAATAAAAATGCAGAAATTATTTCACTTGTTTTTAACTATTTTAGCTTCATTTAGCTTAAATACACGATTAACTATAAGAAGGCGAACATTTGCAGCTCGATAGACCCTGATGTGATGGAAAGCTGAGTACAGATCACTCATAACTTACCTACTCGGGAAACATTTTGGTCGCTGTGATTAGATTCTACTGTCATGCTACACGCGCACAGCGCACGTGTAACTATCAATTGAAGGCTAATAAGCCGTGACAATGCTAATTTTATTATTATTGTACAACGGCCAGATAGTAGCTGACACTGTTTACACAAACTTTGTAAATTCAGTTCCTTTTAAAGAATTATTTTAAGCAGTATGTTCCCGTGTTGATTAGTTACGCGTAAGCAAAGAAGGTAGCGATGCTAATGACTGGTAGCATATACTGAGGTGTACTATACACGTATTTTAAATTAGAATAATAATAATACCCTTAGCTGATACTTAGGTCTACGTGGAGAAATGAAACCAACTAACTTGGATGGTTAGTGTCCACTAAGCAGAGCCGCTTGTTGCAGTAAGGTAAAGTTAGCTAACTGCTATCAAGCTAGCTGGTAAATAGCTATATATTAGCTGAAGGTCCCACGATGACACCGTTACGTTATATATTATTAATGTTTTACCTGCTGTGATGTTTTACCTGATTTTAATCTCTGACCACACGTGCTCCCATGCTTTTTTTAATCTCAGCTCTTCATAATCCGTGGATCTTTTTAGCAATAGTAACTTGAAGGTGCATTTCCAATGTGCTGTCTGCTATCCCCACTCTGCACGGTCCTCTTCCACACAGACCAATGTCAGGGAACCTGTTCAAGTTATTTCTAGCACATTGAGATTCTTCATACCTCACCCATATCGTTTACTGGTAATTTTACATAAGTGTGTTTCCCAGAAGGAATGTTTGGGTGGGATCGATAACGCTATATATATTTGTTGCATTAAAAATAAAACAGGGAAAATGTCCAATAATGCTCTCTATGTTTGTAATGAGAACTATGTTCTCATTACAAACCATATGGCATCTTTTCTCCTCTTAGATCTACAACATTTGAAGACAAATAAAGGTTTTCTCTGGTTTATAGAGTGCTTTTAAACCTGCACAGTGACGTCTATCCATGTCTATCACATTGTTTTGAATGTAGCTGTTTTTAAATGATACACATACTGTTGAAACTGTCTCCATTAATAATCCATGTGGTCAATTATTTCCACATTCTGATAGAAATAATTTGTGTACATTGTTATTAAATTGATGCTACCCATCAGCAACTCAGCATAAAACAATGTACCATTGAAGATAATCTTCTGGGTCGTGATTATTTTAGCCATCCATCTTTATAAAGAAAGCTTGTACCAGCTTAATTTGCTTTTGATTTATCCAGGTCACTTGGTGGGATTAACCTGTTAATCTGTTTTTAATCTGGTTGATCTCAACAGATTTGATATAAAGTGAAAAAACTAGGTAATGCCAAGTTTACAGTCATTTTTTCACACTTTTCTAAAAATGATTTTATGGGCAGATTTGCTTCATATTAAAATATGTGAAAAAAATATCAAAGTGTTAAGATGGTATTTCACCAGAAGGGAGCACTGTTATTCCATCAGTGAGTATCACCAAATACTTAACAGTACCTGCACTGTATGTTGCAGAAAGAATGAAAATGACAGAATTCTGGTCCTTAAATGCCTTTAAATCCAAATTGAAAAGTTTAGAGACTGTCTCAATAATGTGTAACTGCTTTTTTGAACCTGTGTTATTTTAATGTTTATGTATGTATGTATCTGTAATGTTTTGAATTTTGCTGCCACTTGGCCAGGACTCCCTTGAAAAAGAATTTTTTAATCTCAGTGGGTATTAAAATAAATTTAAATAAATAAATAAATGTATGGTGAACCTCATACTATTTACCTAATTAATTAAAAAGTAAGGTGATGGATCATTATGAGTTTGTTTATGAGTATATTAATACCCATGTTATTAGTCTTACCTACATTATGAAATAATATTTACATGAAGCATCAGAAACTTTTCTCTTTATCTTAGTCTTGATCGCTAACCATTAGATGATGTATATCCCAGTATCCGAAAACTTCATGTACCATATCTCTGATTCTTTCAAAACCAGGGACAGACATTGTCTCGGTTTCGGATAACAGCATAACATGTATGCATTTGCAAACACATTACTATGATGCAAACAAAATACAATTATAACCAGATAAACATAATTTATGACAAATACACGTTGCAATGCAATCAGATTTTTTTCACAGTGTTTATTCCATTCACATTTAAACAGAAGTTCATTTTATGTCAATAACAGAGGAATAGACAGCATTACAAACTGTCTGGATGTGACAACTTCAGCAGCATCACCACACAGGTAGTCCCTCAAGCCTGCATAAAAACATAAATTACAGATTCTGATTTATACATGACTCAAAAACAACTGATTAGAAAGAAATAGATTCAGTTCACCATTTATTATGACCCTACATATCAGCATAATCAATACCACTTCCATACAGTGGAATTTAAAAACTAAAGAATACTATCACCTTCATGAAAATGTACTTTTTACATGTCTGTTTTCTTGAATTATTATTGTGCAAACACTATTTACTTCCATTTATGATCAAGATAAGGTAGACGATACAGACATGAATAATGTTTAAAAACATTTACCTGATATAGTTTGACCGTGGAACACTCTCTGTGCACTCCTTCACCAGTACATCTGAAAATACAGTGTCTGGAGTGTCTCTCTTTCCATACCTGTTCATAAAAAAAAATTAAACATTTAAAAAGGCAACTATTCAATACAGACTCATAATTTACTGTGCAACATATATGGCTAAAGTTCAAAGACTGACCTCTGTCTTGTAATTAGATTGATGTAGTGTCTCAGTGCAGAATAATACTTGGCAAGTTCCTCAGGTGGTGCTCCTTCCCGGGGACCGACAGGCTTGACAGGATATCCATTTATACCAGAATGAATGCAAACCAGTAGGCAGAGAGCCAGAACAGCCAGCGACATCACAGCGTTGTAGAGTATCCTGGATGAAAAGGGAATAAGTCAAAACGACGAGTAAGAGAAAATTATCCAGCATTAAGCTACAGTCAATAATAGAAGTTCCTTATTAGAATAATATTCTTAAGATTTATGATCTGGTGACAAATAAAGCTACTAAATCTATAACTCTCTTTTTTTCAATCAAAAAGTAAACCTTTCAGTGCAAATCTGAGAAATGACAAATTTCCTTACACTTGAAAATACCGTAGTCGTTGATTTTCACACTGTTCAAGGCACCTCTGACAGATTCACTACATTGCTGCCGTCTTTTATACAGTGCTGTGGGGGTGGGGGTCATTTTCTTTAAAGTTACTCCTGAGAAATATCTCTTGCCTCATTAGCTTTATTAAACCCGTGAAACAAATTGAAATGCTAAGTTCTATTATCAAAACATGAAGTGTGTCAGCATCAAATTGATTGAAATGTTGTTTTATCTTGATGGAGTGTATGTCTTTACACTTTTGAGAGGAATTTAGATGAGCTGCATTAGATGTGAATGTGCTTTAAGAAATTAATTAATTCTGTCATATCACGACAAGTTAGTGTTATACATCATAATCAGCTCCTGCTGAATTTAATTGCAACAAATTTAATTGCAAAGTTCACATAGGTCCATGTACTTGATTAATGTAATTCTATAGTACTTTACCTCTTTTTTTCTGCACTGACTATGGTATAAAGCCAAACTATCTCGGCAATATGTAATGCTTCTCCATTAAAGACGACAACCAGCATGACAAGATTCAATAAAGCTGATGATGTGTAACCACAAGTGGCTGATGACGGTCCATTGTTTTCAAGTGTTTAGATGCCCCATGTGATTGGAAAGATGACATATACAGTTGATTGAACAATGTAGTGTGTGTGTGTGTGTATGATGGAGGGAGGGAGTCTGAATGCAGAAACAAAAATTAGAAATAACACAAGTTTAAAAATGTTTATATATATGTATATATTTTCATTTCTTGTTATCTGCAGGGATACAAAATAGTGAAAACTCTTATTTTGTAATACTTTTAACCAACAGGGAGTTGACTTAAATTGGATAGGTTGGTCAAACGGGGGTGCACAGGTCCAAATGACGCAAAATTGCACAAGAAAGAGCAGTAAATCAGACAAACCCATAAACCTTCAATTCCAGTTGATAGAGGGCACAAAAGGCTTTCATCCCCTAAATGGTAAGACAACTTTAATGGCAACTATTTTCTCTGAAGAGCACTCAACTTGAATTTGACAGTAAACTAGTGCTGTTGTCATCAATGACAGTCACATGAGAACTTTGGCACAGTTCTTACAGAAAGAGAAAGTACTAAAAACTTTTTGTCTCATGTTATATACTGAATGTTAGGATGATGTATACGACACTGGCTTGTTTCCTCCACTCAGTGTCTACATCTGATAGTACAGTTATTTTATATTTTACCTTAGAAATAAAGCATGTGCTGTGTGGGGACTGATCAATAATAAATGTCTAATTTACATAATCTGGCTCATCTGCCAGCGGATACCATTCTGACAAATGAGGACCAGGTGGATACATCACAGGGTCCGTTGGTTGTCTTGTCTAATGCAACTCATAAGATTTTTCCACCAAGAGAAAACCAGAAACAGCAGCCAAGTGCCAACCTTCCTGCCGGGGAGAGACTGATAGCAGATTAAGCAAAATGCTAAATACTTTTTAACAGTGGGTATGTTGGAATTTCATCAGTCTAGAGGACAGGTGGGCTTTTAATGGCGGACCAAAGCTGAGTGCCTTGTTTTGGAGGTTGTAGGAGATAAACAATGAATTCCCAGCTTACTGCATACTGGGGGAGTAATGAACAGCTACTCATTATCATGTTGCAGTGTACATGGGCCATCAAAGATTCTGATGCCAACTAATATGGGATAAAAAACTGCTGCTTGTCATGCTTGATTATTGTTCATATGGAAAGAAGTGCAATGAAACGAGGATTTCAATTAAGCATGTTGTGTGTTTAAAGCACTAAATCTGGAAAAACAGATATTGTGACTAATATTCCTTTGACTCATAATGTACTACATCATAGAGGGTTGTACCATCATGATTCCTGTTGTCTCCACAATGGTGGGTAAAATATTTGGCACACAGTGACTGGATTAGTCGGAAAGAAAACCGTTTCATTCATATTTAATTTTAATTCTAACTAGAGAGAATCTGGTACAATACCATTTGGTTTCATAAATATTATGAATAAACCAAAGATATTACATATTATTACAGACGATAATAAGCAACACAGAAAAATGTTAAATTGTCACCAAAGTATCTCTTAATGAAGAGTTATTTTACAATTGGGAACTTATATAAATTCACTATTATCTTTGTCTACCTTGCATTTGTACATTAGTGTTTAAACATTGCACACTGCGTAAGTTCAGATGGCACAATCTTGAGTTACAAACATGCAACTGCAGGTCCTGTTGGGCTCTGCAAAGACTTCTCCTGCGTCATTGCTTTTTCACATTTAGCTAATGTTCTGACAGAAAGTAAATGAGGTAGAATGGTCACTTGCTAGGAAGTCATGGGGAAAAGTGTGTTTGTGCATCAATACCCTCTGAGATTTGCGCATCTTTGTGCACTTTTGAGCATACATTCACATCCTGTCTCTGTTAAAAAATAGATAATACAAGCAGACCTTTCCTTTTTTGCAAGTTTTCATCCAAAATTTTTGATGTATAATTATGATTTTACAAAATAATTTGAGAATTCTCCATTTCCAAATTGTATGTAGTAGGTTATAGCTTTGAAACAGCAAGAAATATTATGAATGTGTTTTTTGCCAAACACTGAACTGCTGCAGACTGTAAACACTCTAATTTTCTCAAGTGCTGACCGACTTAGTTGTATGTTACCTATTTACTGGCCAGTTTTTTGGTACATGTGAGTGCTAGGTCAATGCATTTCACAAATAATATTTGTGCTAACAACATGTCTTCTCTTGCAAGAAGCAATCAACTTGCTTGAATTGGCTGAAACATCAACTGGAACAGTTTGTCTTGGTGAATCACTTCTCATAAAGACACTCCTAAAACATGAAGCTCAACACAGCAAACGGCTGTGAATTAGGCCAGTATGCTTCTACAGAGCCTTGAAGGTAACTATAGTTGTGATTTTATAAAAATGTAATCTGTATCTTTTTAGATGTCACATTATTTAATTATGGATATTTTAAAAGAAAATGCTTTTGAGAAAGATGTTAGTTTATTTAAGATATAGTCACACATTTTACTGTTTTTTGGGTCTGCCAAGAGGTAAAAAACTTAAAAAAGGTTCTCACTTATCAAGCTGGGTCTGCAGACTCTAGCAGGGACACAGCTGCAATCCTGACAGCAGGGCAAATTTTTTCTATCAGAAAATTGCTCTCCCTTTATTTCCTGGCAACAAGAAAATGGGTTTTGGGTAACTTTATTTTTGTAATCAGCAACCAATATTTACATTTCTTACATGGAATAAATCCAGACAGGTTGAAGATTCAGTCCTTCTTCCAGTGTCGGGTGGTTGTTTAAACTCAATAAAACAAATGACACAAAAGAATTCAGCAGAAAAACAACATAGCAAATGTTCAAACTGAAAATAAAAAGCTGAAAGAGCATTTCAAATTAATTATAAAGGCCAATCATACGCCATCTACCCTTTATGATGTGGCTTTTACTCAGTAGTACATCCATAAATAACTCTGACCACACGAAGCACAATCCTGATGTGACTAAATGCAGATTAATGAGAATCCCCAGTCTAATGTGCGTAAGAGACCCCTCATATCATAAATACCATCCCTTCACTTAATCTTGATGATAGCAGCATTTATCTGTGGGGGGATTTCTTGAGTGAAACATCCAAGAAGAGTGATCTCAAAAAGAAAAAAAACTCGAAATTGAAAATCTTTAAATTTATCTGAATAAAATGACGTAATTTGCCATAGAAACTTGTTAACAACTAAGGAGTTTTAGTACTGTTTTAGCTGTAACAAGTACGGTACAACAGACCCAGTGAATCTGTTAAAAAATGCTCTTTTGACACGCATTTATACTACTTTAAAAATAAATCTTTTGTGGATTACCCATAAATTTGCAGTAGAGATAAATATAAAACCAGCACTAACAAAATTATTAAAAATTATAACATATATATATAAACAATTATAACAAGATTATAACATATAATTAAAATGGCTGAAATTTAATACATTTTTAGCTTAAACCTATGAAAAAAAACAAACGGACATTATTTTACTAACATATTTGTCTTTGTGGTGCAGGAGCTAATAATATGAGCAAGAAATGTTTATAAATAAAATTATATAGCATTTGATTCTTTTTGTAAAGCTGTAAAGGGGATGGTTCTGTCTAAATGTCTCTTTTTGATTAGCAAAAACACATTTAATTGCTGCTCATAGAGGTAGTAAAGAAAGTACCAAATATTCTAAAGAACTGCTTAGTCTGAGCATGGCTTAAAATGATTTATCACTTTGTGTGATCAATATCCAATATGAAATCTTCTGGGAGCAGTTCAGCAGGAATCCTCTTCAGCTGTTCATCATAAGCACGTAGAGTCCAGAGTTTTTCAAGCTCATACACTTCTCTGGCCTCTGGCAGCATAAAGTGAACAACTATATTACCTAAGGAGAAGATAAATTAATTAGTGTAGCTACAATAACAAACACCAGTTTACACATAAAGACATATTTACTGTGTCTTTAAGAATTTACTTACCAAAGTCAATACACATCCAGTCTTCTGCATCCTTCCCTTCAATCTTGACATTTCGATCCTCATCTTTCTTCAGAAACTTGTACTGGACAAAAAGCATCCTTAGTGCATGCTTTTAAAACAAATATAGGTTACATAAAATATCTAGTAGCAAGTACATAAAGGTGTGTTACCACTTTAACAGCATAAAGTGCCATTGCTTTGAGGTGTCTCGTTGATGCACCGCTAACAACAATGAAGTACTCTGTGTATTTGATATGGTCTGGTACTTTAATCACACAGAGATCCACAGCATTTTCTTGACGTAGAAGAGACACCAGGACATCTAAAGTGAATTTCTCTGAAGACCCTGGAAAAAAAGGAAACAAATTGTCTAAGAGAAACAACAATTCAGTGTGATGTGGAGAAGCGAGAAACAAACAGTTAAAAAGAAAAGAATTGAATGCATCAGTTTTCATTACTACCTAACATTTATGGAGTATAAAAATATCTAAATACAAATTAACTTATAATAAATATTACCACTATTTTTATAAGCCCATTTCATTTACCATTGTGTCACATCAGCTCACCTTTTTTAAGTGTTCGGAAAGTGTTCAAGGGTGTTTCTATACTTTTAAAGTGAATAGTTTTACAAGATCTATGATTTCAGTGGCGTAACATTTCAGGGCTTATTAAGCAAAGTCATGCAGAGAAGAACTCCACTTACTGATAATAGTTTTCAGAAGCATTTTGGATTAAATTATTTTCATTCCAGAATCTTGAGGAAACTCATTAGGGATGGGCGTTCGATTAAATTGTCTTAATAGATTAACATGAAAATTAATGATCGATTATTTATTAATCATTTATATTAAATTCAGTGTTCATGGGGTATATTAAAATGCAGTCGAAATTGAAAAATAAAAAAAAAACAGTGCGTTTCCACATTTTGATACTTAAGACTGCTCCTTGTTTCCTGTCTTTCAAAACTGATTAGTCCAGGTGTGTTTGGCCATTCCTGTTGTGGTTGCTGATGTCAGACACACCTGGACAAATCAATTCGTCCAGTAATGAACCTGTCTATGCCATCTCTTCCACTGTGTTTTGGTATGTAAAACCCAAACAAAGTGTTTTTTCTAACAGCACTGTTTCACATTTCCACCAGTTCACTGTCGTTATCTTTTTACTAACTTACATCTCAACCTTTTGCTAAAACATATTTATTTTGATTGTTTTTGTACTAAACAAACAGAAAAATGCAAAGAAAGATTTTTCTTGGGCCCTTTTTCAATGTGGAAATTAAAGGGTTAAGGGAAGCATATCCATGTGAATTAACTTGCAGATCCCTTGGGTAAATGTATCGCAGCTCCTCCAGGCTAACACAGAGTTGATGCTAGGTTGAGACAGAAAGCAGAAGGCACCGCCACTAACCGGGGTGGGATATGTGTTGTTCAAGTGATACATCATTTGTGTCGTGAACGAGTTGTACTTAAACACAGCTCTGCAGTGTTGGCTGTGAACCGTGTAATTTTTTAAATTAAAATCTGATCATAAAGAGTATCCTCTTTATGTTGATATCCAGCCACCTCATACAGCTTGTCAGGCTGAAGATAGTCGTGGCTACAGCTCTCTCGCTCTCCCACCGATGGGTCCATCCTGTCACCTCCTTGACTACCTGAGTATTGATTTCACTTTAATC
>JBAMHX010000007.1:15225155-15240812 GCA_037177515.1 Pseudomugil tenellus | reverse complement strand
GTGGGGAATAAGGTGGGCAAACAGGGTTGACATATCCTGAACTTCCTCCTTGTGGGCCCGATGGTGCGCCAAAAGCTTTAGGTGGATCCGGCAGTAAAACAGTGGGTGGAGGTAGGGGGACAAAACCAGGTGCATTTGGCGGCCCATACATCTCTGAACCTAGAGGGTTCATTTCACATCCGACAGGAAACATCAGGTTATCAGAAAGAGGGGGTTGAGAGGCTCCGAACTCCACAGTGATGTACTCGCTCTTTTCAGTTGTCATCTCTGCTTCAGGCCCAGAAAGTCCAACAAGAACACTGTGCGGCTGGAATGACTGGAAACTATTCAAAATAAAGGGAAAGTCATATGAAGCATTATGGAGAACAGCTATAGGTGTACAATGGTTCAACTATAAAGGCTGGGATATCCCACACTTTTTTATACAGTCAATGGTCACACATGATCTTTGTCAGAGTGATTAACAGCAGACAGAACCAGCCTGTAGGAGGCGTCAGCTGCCATAACACGAGTGGCTATCTCACAATGTTAAAGAATCCGTGAAATCCTTCCTTGATCCAGATGGTGATCCGGATCAACCCCAAAATTTAATCACTTGTTTAGCCTCTGTTCTGGATATATTCAGATATTCGCAGACAATTATATAACCTCCTTGGCGGAGGTAACAATACCAAAGAGAAACACATGACCTAGTTTATACTGAAAGTATTTCTATAATGACTCTGCATAGGCTACTCTATAGGTTGCTTTGACAGATGGATAAATAAAATACAGTATGCATGATATTAGTATCATGATTAATGTTCACATAGACCAGTTCTGTGATCTAATCCCTTTGAATTAGATGTTGAGATTAAAATGTTGTACATTACATTAATATAACTATATTGTTTTATTCAATGGCTCTCATTTTTCCTTTACCCTAATTTTCATGAGATAAATAAAAACTTGCCTTATGTTTAACCAAGAAAAAAAAACAGCAAAAAATGTGATGAATCCAGTCTTAAACTACTTACATTAGTCCAAGGAAATTTGTAAATGTAGTCTGTCTTTCCGATTATTCTAGTCGCCCTTCCACTTTATTGGTATTTTCGAGGCACTCAAAGTGCTTGAAAACTATTCATCGACTAACCTATCGATGCTGCTTCCGATAATGCCTGCAGCGTTCACGTAACAAAAGTGAATGGGAGAAATAAGAATCACACATAAAACATCAACAACTAAAGAATCATTTGTCCATAATTTTATGTATGAAATTATTATGTTTGTCAACAAATATACTTGTAAAGGTTGTTGACATCCTTATGTCTGAGAGAGTTTAACTTTAAAACAGGAGTGTTGTTATTTTTTTATTATAAAATTTCCTATAAAAACAGAAGTACCTTATTTTGAAAGGGCTTTTACGCATGTTAATAACGGCAGATGAAATGGAGAAACAGGTTTAATTGTTTGGTTCAGGGTGAAACCAGTGTGCGATTTGTGAAAAAACGGAGGTGGGAATCATTTTGAGAAACGTTTTTATCGGAAAAATAAAACTACCACAAAAGTGGCAAAACACTTGATTCACTGAAACCAAATGATACATTTTTTAAAATGCCCCTCTAGCAATTTTTTAAAAAAATATGACAAAACTAATGTCAAAATGTTTTTTTTTCCTGTGATATCCTAAAGGCCACGTTGTAAGAAAACAGTCTGCTTTGATAAAACATTTAACTATCTATCTGCTTTCCCGTTGGGTGTCTGTCTCTGCTTCAAACACGTCTCAGGATGGGGGCAACTTTTGGTGTATTTACAACAATGAAAAGCAGACCGTTCAGTCTAGACCCATTCATAGTTTTTACAGTCTATGATTCCTCCACAACAATTTTGTGGATTGCGAGAAGTTTATTCTTGCTGTAGAGGATCTTCCCATCTTTATTAGAGGACCAGTTTGATGGATTAAATCCTGAACTCAACAGGGTCGGAAAGATGTGCCAAATTACTCCATAACACAGACTACACAGTGTTCTCTGCTACAGCGCTGCGGTGGCGGCCGGTGCTGTGTCACTGGACTCAAATATATGATGACAAGGAGAAATAACTCCAAGTAACCAGCAGATGTCAGAGGGCGACAGCTTAGTCAAGACAAAGTGAGAGGGCGATTGAAAAGAAACGTTTATTTCTCCAACTCAATTAGTGTTTACACCAATCAGCCAGAGGTTTTTTTTTTACCACTAAAAGATGAACTCTCCTTTTTGTTATCTTGTCTCTCAGAATGATTGTTTTGACACCCGCCAACACATTATTTCTGATCATGGTGTCATTGGAGAAGCAAGTGATAAACTACAGGAGGGAATTTATCTGTATATATTTTAGTTTTTGCACCTATATATTTTCTTTTAATTCCTATTTAAATGAAATCATTTTTGAAGGGTTTTTTTTAAAAAAAATGTTTTATATTGAGTTTGAAGAGTGAAACTTT
The DNA here is from genome assembly GCA_037177515.1 of Pseudomugil tenellus. Classification (NCBI taxonomy): domain Eukaryota; kingdom Metazoa; phylum Chordata; class Actinopteri; order Atheriniformes; family Pseudomugilidae; genus Pseudomugil; species Pseudomugil tenellus. The sequence goes on along the minus strand of JBAMHX010000007.1, from coordinate 15,238,351 downwards.
GAGGATTCAGTTAATTAACATGATTAGAATGGAGTAACCTATCATACATCTGTGTACGATGCATATACCACTGTTGGTTCAAAACATAGTGGATTAATTATCCTTTTACATGATACCTAGATGACTTTATTCGCCATGTTTATGCTTCCAGTTTTCAATTAATATTTTCTTTTTAAGCATTTTGATGAGATGACATTTACTTTGATAGAGTTAGACCAGGAGCCATTTGCTACATCTCCATACTCCAATTTATGGATGTGGGGGGAACTGGGGCCTCTTCAATCTATCCAGCGAGAGGCAGGCTACACCCAAAACAAGTTGCAGGTTTATTGTAGGGCCAATACCTTGAGACAAACAACCAGTCATGTTCACACTCACTCCTCATGAGAATTTAGAGAAACCATATTAACCATATTGCACTGTGGTAGCAAGCTAGAGAAGCCAAAATGGGGGGTACAGATGCATGGAGAGACATGCAAACCCAACAAAGAGAGTCAACTCAAAGCCTGAACTTGGAATTTTCTTGCTTAAGACAGCAGGACAAACAATCACACCATCAAGCATACAAAGATAGTTTTTTATCTATCAGTATCACTGGACAGATTATTTTCTTTATCAACGTCAGTATCTCAGAATGTCATCGTGCATCCCTTCTATGGATATAACATTAAAAGTCATGTGCTTTTAGAACATGTAGCTATATGTTGGAACAGTTTCAGCTTCAGAAATGTGTGCCATAATTATATTTCCTTTTAGAAATATACAGATGTAAAAGTGAGTGAGCCCCTACAGTGCTCTATTTGAGCACTGAAGGAACTACAATCCTAACACATAATTTAGCGGCTTCATTTCTGTACCATGAAATCAACCACCTGTTATCATTTAACTTGATGTTTGTGAGCAACACAAGCACTTGAGAGGGAACGGACAAAAAAGTCTGAAGATAAATCCAAGTTTTATTTCCCAAATTACAATATTTGGAGTCATGCATTACAAGATGAAAAAGGTGATGCTCTGCCATTTACGACCATTTAATGTCAAAAGACGATAAATGTGAGAAATATTACAAGATTGCAGAATACATGAGCACTTTCCTTTATCAAAGTATTTAGGTATAAAAAGCAACATGTAAGAGTTACAAATCTTAGAGACAACATTAAAACTACAGAAAGTAGAAAAACCTTTGAACTTCTTTCCAACTTTTCCCTCATTTGTTCTTTGTACAGACAGCAGTCGTTTGTTAAGCTGTGCTTAAATAAACATCACATGAGAAATGCAGCAGCAGTAGGAGTGATGTTCCACAGCAGGTTTCATCGTTCCATGTGGAAAAATAATAAAGGGTTTATTGCTGTAAGGCTCCAGAATAAATACATAAATACTATAATTTAAAAGGCACACTATGAAACATTTTTATCAAAATGAAGGATTCACATTCAGTAGTACTTCTTCGCTTTGGCTCAGTTTCCTTGAGGTGTAACGCAAAGGGAAGAAAAGGTAAGTGTTCCTACAAGCTTCAGCTATTATTTTTCATATGTACCATCAGGAAAATAGGTTAAATGGAAATTTTCTAATCTAGTTCACTTTGAATCCAACTCCAACAAAATACTGCCTTCCCTTTTAACGTTTGCATAGCTTTACCAAAGAAAATAGTGGTCCGAAACGACGAGATACTGAAAACTGGATGACAATGTAACCCACTGTTCTCATGCACATCTAAGTGTTTTTGTTGGTTTTTAAAATGTAGTGGAAGAAACTCGATCATAAGACATGAAAGCAGGAGGGTGTTTCATACAAATTCCACTGCGCAATGGTTCACACGAAGTCTAATGAGTGTAATTTAGTTCACAAGAAATATTTTAATGCTGAATAAATATTAAATATTCATATACATCCAATACTGATGCCCATTAAATAAAATTTACAGTTATTCCTCATCTGTCTCCATATTTTCTTCTTTGGTAGACGGATTTATAAAGTTAAAGATGACAACTTTCTGTGTCTGCCATTTGTAATTTCACCCTCTTCCTTGGGAGGAGGCGACCTCCCGTTTTGTTTTCTTCCAACTATAATGCTAGCCTCCATGCTTTTTATTGCATACGATCAGCTTGAAGCTGCTGGGGCTGGTACTGGCTGAAGGCTGCAGCAGCAGCAGCAGCTCCTGGGGTTGCAGCAGTGGCGAGTGGCTGCTGGACAGTGTATCCGTACCCTGCAGTAGTCATGTAGCTTGCTGGTGCTGGTGAGGCCGCATATGGATACTGCTCATAAGCGGCAGCGGCGGCAGCAGCCGTGGCAGCAGCTGAGTACTGAGCATAAGCTGCTCCAGTATAGTCAAGGTACGGGGAGGTTGCAGCAGCTGCAGCTGTTGCTGTAGCAGCAGATGGTTGTACATGAGGGATCACCACACTGGGTTGGACAAAGGCTTGAGGATAGACATAGTGGGCTGGGATCCTGTAGGACACAAAAACACACAGGTTCAGAGCGGAGCTACATTTGGTTGAATTTCCAACGCTGAAACTAAACTCTGGAAAACTGAGAAGCAGGCGCCAAATCCAGTCCTCAGAGCACAGCAAATCCATTCATTAACAGAAAACCCTACCTAGAAACGACCAGTTAAAGCAGCAAAATCACAAAGAAACACAAGCTTTTAATGGAAAAAAAACTCCTGAATCTGAAACACTTTGAAGGCATTAAAAGAGGACACAGCCAAGCTCTGCACCACTGAAAACCACGGAAAACCATATTTAACAAAATGCGAGCTTATCACAAAACACCACAACATTTCAACACAAGAGGTGGACATTATTGTGTCCACACCAACAGCACACATATTGGCATGCCCACACGTGTTAATGGGTCCCTAAAAACACAAAAACTAGGCTCTCTGAATGAGCAGCCAAAATGCTGTCAAATGTTTAAATGAACTGCAGCATCTTTTCAGGTGTTTAGAGGGTCACCAGATCCAGATTTGTTTCAAAGGAATACATCAAATTTCGCTATGACAAAGAAAAAAAATGGCGTAAGAACAAGGATGGCAATTTGAAATAGAAGCAAAGGACCAGGGTGTATGTGGACAAATACAAACCGTTTTATCTGGGTTAACTTGTCCTCTCTTCAAACTTGTGTGGAAGTCACCCTCAATAAATATACTGAGGAGCAGGTGTGAATTATATCTGTCCACATATAAGTGTTTCTACCCCCTCCCCCTCCTACAGACATACACCCCCACACATACACACACCAACTTGACTGACAAGGAAGGCTGGGAGCATGCTATTTTCGCTCCACTTGTCATCTCCAAAGGACAAACTGATCTCCTTTCGTAACACATGGCAGACTGCAGGTCGGCTACAGAAGCTACCTTCGCTGCACTACTGTTTCATCAGCTTCCCTGAATTTTTTATGATCAGACTGGAGGTGTTCAGCTGATTAAACACTGGGGACATATGAACAAGAGCTAAATCTTTTGTCCCATTCCTGTATGATGAAACATACAGTTTTGCATTAGGACAGTTACACATGGATATATAAAAAAATTCTTTGGCACCACTTTTTTTTATTCTGATGCAATCTGATGCTAAAACGCCTCATGTCTTTATAGTCTTTTGAAAGGAGGAGATGAACATATTGCTATCCTGAAAGTTCTAAGCTAAATAAAGGTGCTTTGTAAATCACTAGGACACATGGATAATCCCCAGCACGTAACCAAAAGCCTTCACAGTCGCATGGCCTGGCCCACCTGTTGTCCAGAGTCGAGCGGCCCTGTGTGTGCCATACATTATTAACAGCACCGCTGAGTGACTCCTATTTTCCATCCGAATTTGAGAGGCTGTGTAGATCTCTGTAGCCAACAGCTGCTGTCTAAGATCCCTGTCTCCAGCCTAAAGTACAGCACTGTTTTAGTTTGTTTTATTGTTTTACAGATAAATAATGAATTTATAACCCCATGTAAAGTTATCTACTATCTAATCTTTAATTGGGAATGTTATTATTTACTGTTAACTTTTTTAATGCATTTTTGTTTGTCATAGTATCAAGTCAAATGACTTGAAGTGACAAGAAAACTTAAAAAAGGGGGGTTTTATCGTAAAGTTGAAAGCTACAAGTAAAGAAAATAGGTTAATAACTTAAAATAAAAAAACACAGCATTATGGGTAAGGAAACAAAAAAATAACTCCCGCATGCAAGCCAGGTTGTTTTGTTGCAGGGGATCGATATTGAAATCAATACACTGTGAGTGATCATCAGCCGCCCCTTTGACAACAAAACACTTCATGTTAACTAAAAACTGGAGGAAATAAAAAAAATAAAACCACAGGCTAAAGCACAATCATTAAAAAAGTAAAAGACTGAACACTCCATTGCAGAGTTATAACTCCCTATCAATGCTGAAAGTCTGCACAAAATCCCCCTTCTGCACACCCCACCTCCCCCACTGCAAGTAGAAATAGGCACACAGTTAAGCTGAACACCACATCATACTGAAAACAAGGCACACACACCAATCTATGTACTATAGAAAATTGAAAATAAAAACAAGATAACAACAAAAACCAAAGTCTTCCATGCATCTAGTCACCATTTCAGCTCGTTTGTGTATGTCAGAGTATACAGGTAACACTTTAGCGCTCTGCCCAATGCAGACTCAGCTATTCCTCAAACCATCATGTCCCTTCATCAGCTATTTTAACCGTTACCGAGCCTGTCAGATCAGAAAGAGATAGACACCATGAAGTCAAGTCCAGTAGAGGCTGGGGGGACAAATGCCCACTTCCTTTACAATCCACCCCCCAAGCAGATGAAAATACAAAAAAAAAAAAAACCCTCATTCAAGGTGAAAACAATTAAAACAGATTATATATATGATCATAACAAACATTTCCACTTTATATAGAGAGATTTTGCCAGTGAAAAGGAGGTTTTTACACCTCAACATACCCATAAGGTCTTTGGATGAATGCTGGATGGATCTGCGGCACACCAAATGCAAATCCTACAATTAAGACACAGTTGTTAGTTTTGATTCAAATCTTGAGGATTTTGTTTAAATAAAATACAGATACATGGACGTGTAAGGATTCGTACTTCAAACATTAGGATATCAGGCAACTAACTTTAATCAGATCAGAGCTCTTCATAGATAAAAGCATTTCTCTGGTCATACAGCGGTGTCGGTCCAAGTAGATGAGCAAGCAGAAGCATGAACTCTCACCTGGCTGAATCACTCTGGGTTTGGCCCCCAGGTAGGCCAGGTTCACATTGGCTTTCCTGCCATCTATAATGGGGTTGGGGTCTTTACAGGCTCGGTCAGCTGACGCCCGGTCTGCCATGGTCACCTAAACACAACATTTTCCATTCAACAGGTGCTGCTGTTCAGTTTTGTAACAGATATTAAACCATATTAAACCACGATGAAATATTTAGTTTATCCCTCACTGAACAATGTAAAAAAGAAAAAAATATATTTGTTTGTCACAGTATTGACCTACAAACCAGCAAGCTCTAACCAGTTAGAGAACAGGAAACAGTAAGCTACAGTATGCTCAGTGCCAACACTGATCCACGACTACCAGCTTCCCATAATTTATACCAACTTACAAATCCATAACCTCTGGATTTCCCCGTCTGTCGATCAGTTATAACAACAGCTTCTTCGATGTCTCCAAACACCTCGAAATACTTTCTCAGACTGGCGTCCGTGGTGTGATAAGGAAGGCCTCCCACGAAGATCTTGGTGAACGTGGTGTCTTTCTGTGCCGAGTGCATCATTTGTGGAAATGTGTACAAGTGGCTCCTGGAAAGTTTTCAGTTCAGATTGAAGCGAAGAGCGTTGAAGTTGCGGACACGCAGCCCCCTGTTAGTGTGACTGACTGTGAAGCTGATGGGGGGTAGGGGGGGAGGACACCTGTTAGTTTGTTGTGAAGGTTTCCCAGTTGTCACTGTGTGTGTCAGAAACTTAACTCCACCCAGATCCAGATCCGCACTGCCGCACAGCTGCTAAACAGCGGCAATGGCGCAGAATGGAGACTGGATGCGCAAGCTTTGCTCTTTCAGGCTTTCATATGTATTTGTACCATTTATTTCGTGTAAGGAACGTTATGTCTTAGATACACAATACATCAAAATGAGGAAGAAACTAAAGAGCACAGACCTCTTATCTCATAAAGATGGTTGGTGGATTATTTCTCCCATTTAAAGTAAAACTTGTAAGAACTGTTCTTCTGTTGAAACAACACAGCTAAATGTAGAGAAAAGGCCAAGTTTTACTGGTTTTTATTACTGTGGAAGCTTGTAAACATTCCAACACCAAGTAACTCATTAAAAGAGTGAATAACAACAAAATATTGCAGCATTTGGGCACAAATTTGGGATGCAGCTACCCACATGTTTAACTGTGTTGTTCATTCTAAAAAAATAATCTTTTAAAGATAAATCTTATGTAAAAATGACTAATCTGGCCTGACACTGTATCATACCGGTTTACAATGAAGTCTCTTTACAATTTTAAATAAGTATTACAAATACAACCGTTGACATAGTCAAATTTCTTCCATGCACTCAATGATCATCATATTTAATAATATTTCTGTTTAGAACCCTAAAAATTGCTGCTCCTCCAGAAAATACAGTGTGTTGTGGTTCACTGAAACAAATTTGTGTACACACAGTCAACAAAACTACAGATATAACTATGGATCACATTTACCATCATGTCCCTTAACTTACAAAAAGCTAAAGGAGACAGAGGCATTGTTGGATAAAGAGGAGTGTATGCGACTAAGAACATCAGAGAACAGATAGGGAGGTGTTTTAAAAAAGACTTAAATATCTGGCCCTTCTTTTCTCATCCAGAAAATTATTCATTTGCTTTTTAATAAATTTGCTCAATATTAAAGGGACTTTATGAACTCCCTATGCAATTCTGTTATTTTTAAAGGGGACAAATAAATGACGAAAGACAGAATTTCTTTAATTTGTGCCTGGTATAGTTATACAACCTCTCACACACTGAGGTGTAAAACTATACTGTTAACCTTGAAGATAATCCTAAATCAGAATCATATCGATGCTTATTCAGGCCTCCTTTTAGAAACCAGACAGTTTATATACAGTATAATCAACAGCGTAACATCCCGTATAAACATTTGTTAGCAAAAGAACCCTTACTATTTTCTCTGAATAACTAAATCTGATAGAGGAAAATAATATACTTAATTTGAACACTCACACAAGTCGACTTGAATCGGCTGAATAAAGAGTCAACACACATTTTGATTGCAAATGTTCTATTCTAGAACATTTTGTACCAATTAAAACATACATTATAAATACAATTCTGTACATTATAATAATGTAAATACTATGTTCAAATACATTTCTATTTACAGCTCCTTATTAGGGAGAGCAGCTTTGTTCTCTTTTGTAAAGTAAGATCTTGGGTTTCTTCCATTTATTTCAAACAACAGCTTGGATATTCTGTTATTTCTAGTCAGTTCCACATTTCATCATAAAACCTTACGTTTGTAGGAAAAATCATCTCCCAGCTAATCTAAATATGCACTATTTTTCTGTAACCTGATACATTCAGCCATTTATCCTATCCTGTGTGTGAAAAAATGCCTTTTGACATGTTTCACATCAGTCAGTTAATACAGAAAAGATGGGCAATGAGTCAGTCAGCAAGGCAGGTTGACAGTCTGCATATCTCTAGGCTTTATGATACAAATTTAGGTTGCAATGTGTGTTTTTTTTTCTTTTTTTACTTTGTGCACGCTTCATTGAGTTGTCTAGGGGGTTTATGTGCCTTTTGTTTTAATGCAAGCAGGGTAATAAGGCATCAGTATATCCAAGCTTTGGACAAAGTCTAGCTGCTTTGTTCAGCAGATCTGAGTGGCAACACACAGTTCTTCAGTTACAAATATTTTATCAGTCCAATATGGAAGACGGTCGGTGAACTCTCCAAGAATCCTTTCCAGTGCAAGCTTTCAAACAGCAACAGACTGATGCTGAATGGGGATTATTTCCTCCACAGTGTTACAGTATATCAACAACATCATTTCTACCCTGAAAGTAGCTCTCAGGTTTTTGCAGACTTGTCTTATGTTCAGGGCGTGTGGCATTACTCCTCGAGATATGGCACTAAGCTTTATGTGGACACCATTTTATAGTGAATACCTCCATATATGCACATTAGAAAAATAACATATTGATGATAACAGCAGACATGGAACCGTAGTTCTTTGGTTAGCCCTGATATAGCGTATTGATGTAAATATCAATGTTTACTAGCAGTAGTACATTCTTAATCTTCAGGTCACTCAGTTACGAGTGTCAGGGAAGGGGACGCATTGTCATACAAAAATATTATATATAACGTTCAGAACCTATGTAAGAAAAAGTATGCGGGTAATGATCCACTCCCCGTTATAAGTTAGGTCCTCTAGAAAAATATGACCAAGTAGAAAACTCAAGAAATGTGCATAGTGATTTTTTCTTTCCGGTGAACAGTTACAAGAAAATACCTTCATTAACTGCACAGGTAAAATATGCCTCAGCAGAGCATCCAGACCAACAGAACCTGTTAGCTCAGAGACTTGAGTGGTCAGAAATGAGCCTCCTTGTCAGTCACAGGGGCGCTTTTGTGTTCCTGTTATTCCTCAAAAAAACTAGTCCTTCTTTGGGTCCTATCTGATCAAAGTTTGGGGTTCTGTGTCCATGGAGGGTGGTCCTCTGGTAAGTCGAGATGGCTTTACAAACACACCATGACCAGGGGGACAGCGGAAGTAGACTCTGCCCTGGACCGTCCCATTGTGCTTACCTACAGAAAAGATAAGCATGACTATTAAGCTCCTCTGTAATTCGTCACATTTAAACTTTTCAGTTGCACATAAAAATGCATTTGATGCATCAGTTTATTCTGGCATTTACCTCTAACAGTGAAATGTAATGAGCTTAAATATTCTGTATTAGACTTTACAGCCCGCATCAACATACATCTTAAAAGAAATGCATTCACTGCTCACATAAACAGCTACTCTGGAGAACCCAAATATTAGCTACAAAGAAAAGGACAGGAAAGCATCTCACGGTCAGACCACGGCTGGAATTCAAACTAAGAACCTATTAGCTGTGGAGCAAAAATATCTGCATGACTGCAGGTTTTTTGTTCTGAACACTGAATTAACAAGAACACAATCCAAAACAGAGAACGTTACTTGACAATGTGGTTCTTCAAAGTATTTCAGCTTACATTTTCACTTAGATTATTAAAAAATGTAACCCTTACCCAACCCATGAACAAGCAGTAAGAAAAGTCAAATTCTTTTTTTAATTTGATGTCTTTATTTGTCCATTTAAGAAAATAATTTTAAAGAATGCATCACAATTTTTTAGGGATATTTACCATTATTACAATATGATATGTCAAAATTCTTACTGTGTAATCTTCTTTTTTCTGGTGTCCATTAAGAGGCATAAGACAAAATCCTGACTGAATTTTGAGCAAAGTTTTTACCATAAAGTGATGCAAAATGTCTTAGAAAGTAAATGTATCATATATGTCAAGCCGGACACTTTAATGGAATCCAGACAACTCGTTCAATAAGTCCTGAATTTAGCGCTGTACTCCTGCAAATGAACAAAAATGCATCGTATTGGCAGGCGTAAATAAAGCTTAAGCTGTATCTGCCTCATTTTTCTGCAGTAGTGTGAATAAAGACATAACATAACCCGTAAAATTCACTTTTTTCCATCACATTCTAGAAAAACCTCTAAAACGTCCACGCTGACCTGTTGATTAATCCAGCAGACACTAAAACAAAATTAGCATTCAAATAAATATTTCTATTAGTCTTGGTCTCCAAACTTACATGAGCTGCTAAATGTTCAGCATTATGGACACATTTACGTCACAGGAGGATTTTAGTGTTAATTTCTCTGCAACGATGTAGGCAGGGGTGGAATTTAAAAACAGATGAACTCCACTGTTGCATGGAATTATAAATCTATGTTACTCGAAAACTAGTCCAGTTTTTACATCACTACATTGATATAATACAGTTTATCACCTTGAGATTTTTTTTTAATGCATGACAGCTATTCTAAATAGTCTTCAAGTCGCTTTTCAAGCAAAGACATCAACTACAACTACATCAACAGGTATTGAAGTGTAACATTACTTGAAGGAATGAGTGAAGATAATTTGTTTTTATTTACAGACATTTACAGTAGCAAAAAAAACCAAAAACAAATGGGAAAATCCTGATATATGATATTCAAAGCACCTACACCAGAGAAAATCTGATTTAATATTTATTCATAAGTTACTTGTACTTTAGTAATTTAAAGTTTAAAACTCAGAATGGGACACATGTAGCAGGAATCACACTTAAAAAGCAAGTATAAACTAAAATAAATGCTCCTGACTTTCACATATTCTTTGTGAATATTTTCAGAGGAGGGTTTTTACTGTAGTATTAAATCCGTATACTCCCTGCCCCACCGGCTCCATCTTTTCGTGTTTAAACATATCTGATATTTGTGCCCTTGTTCATTTTGTTTCCATCATAAACAAGCACTGGAGACTACAGAAGCTTACAACAGTTTGTGAAACGATTCAACATATTTAATATGATATAAAAACCTTAAATCAAGATAATTATTATATATCCCGTTACTGCACATTTACTGTACTGGCTGGAGTATCAGAAAGCACTTAAAAGGACTTACCCACAGCAATATCCAGCTTGACACCAATCCAGATCCCCTTTGCAAACTCCACTCCTCCTACATAATGAACCGTTCCTCTCCTTTTCCCCACCCACACCTGCTCCCCAGGTGCCATCCAGTCAGGAAGCTGAGCCACAGGGGTGCTTTCATCCCCACTGGAGTCCCCCGAGGGTTCAGCACTACTGGGATTTGGACTGGGACAGGGACTCCCATGGGGCAGATCTCCCTGAGCTGGCTCCTGGATGGGAGGTTCTCCTCCTGCTCTTGGAGCTGGGACAGAGGATGGGGCTGCTGATAAATGTTTGACCCCACATGGTGATGCTGGAGGATGGGCTGATGAAGAGGGATTTATAAGTGATGAAGATGGAGCTGGGGCTTTGACTGAAGTGCAACTCACTGTAGTGCTCTGGCAGGACATAGCTATGCTAGCAGGGTCTGTGTAATCAGGACATCTGCATATTACATTTTGAGGATTAGATGTCTTTTTAGAGACAAGCTGATTGTCAGCGTCACAGCTTTCTACATTTTCTGCTTTTTCCTGTTGGTTTGTAGAAATATCCACCCCTCCCTGCGTCCATTCCTCTGTAAAACGTGCTAAATCATCCTCTCTAATACTGTCATCAGCCCCTTTAAAGTCTGTGAACTCCAGGCTAGTACTCAGAACACAGTTGTGAGGCAGTGGAAATGAGTCCTTATCAGTACAATTTGTGGTATTAAGAGGCGAGGAGATGGATTGAACAAGCAGGTCATGAACCCCAGCGGTTGAGAGAGGTGGCTGCTGGTTATCACTTCCTGCAGAAATACTTTTGGTTTGCATGAAGCCTCTTCCAGCAGGACATCCTAGAGTATCACTGGAATCTCTTGAGGTGCAGCTCAGGCGGTCAGAGCTCTCACTGGCACTGAAAGGCATGTCAGACAGCGTTGTGTTGGAGGCACTGTGTGAAAAATAGCCACTTGTGCAGCTGCTGACTGTGGGGCTTCGGGACACCGCTTTCTCTCCAGTCCCACCTCCACACTGGCTTCCCTTCAAATCAGAACGAAAGGCATCCTGGCTCTCCAGAGTGGCGTTGTAGACCTCAAAGTTTGCAAAGTCCTCCGGGATGTAAGGCTGGAAGCCACTTTGGTCCTGGAGACTTTGCTTTAGAATCAGAGCGATGTCCACATCAGCCTCTTCCTCATCAGAGTCCTGCTGATCAAAACAAGACAGCAGGACAAAAGACATTCGCAAAACACAACGTTAGATATATATGTATACCCACATTCTTATGAAGTTTTTAATATTTTTAAGGAAAATGTAAAAAAAGACAAAATGTAATGATGGATGAACATAATGCATGAGTTTAATGGCACATTTTCTTTGATTATTAACTTTGTTCTAAATATGCTTTTGGTGTTTTACAGTTTTACTCATTTTCATTGTAACATGAAAATGCAGCAATATATGCTTCTCCCTTTCAATCATCTCTGAAGCCGTTACTACAAGTCGCACTACTTTTGTGAGCATTACTCAACCAAAAACAACAAACAAAACTTTCTTGTGCACATCAGTGTAATGGTTGTGTTTCTGCAGTAAACTGTGTTTTCCTGTCATTTTGAAGGCTTACAGCACATGAAGTGTAGATCTGCTGGCCTAGAGAGAATAATCTGAAAGAAGAACATTGCTTGTACAACTGTGGATATGGCAACGGGTTTAAATAATCAATTTCCTTTAAGATGTTTCATTTGATAGATTTTTACATTCAAGCTCTGAAGTTTCTGGAAATTTATGACTATAAAGATTTATTTTTTATTTAATGTTTTGGAAAAACATTAAAAGAATACATTTGAGAAAAGTCATAGAAGCTTTCATAAAAATGAGGCAACAATGTTGTTTTTTTTTAACTGTTTCTATGTAAGATTAATAATAAGTAGTAATAAGAGTAATATGTACACAATAAAAAAAAAGTTTCATCTCAGAAACTCACAGGTTCTCTAGTTAAAGAGGTCTTTGTGTGAACTCTTAAAAGCAAAGTCCATCATAGCGTGCATACGTGAGAGCAGCAGTATGAGCAATTGATATACCGGCAAGTATACATATTATATGTGTACCAGTCCCACAGATGTATGCATAGCACTTACAGCAGTGTGTGGCAGTGTGTGGTTGACCTGTCTGCTGGTGGGAGTGGAGGTGGAGGTGGAGATTGGTATGGAAGGCTTGCAGTGGCCCTCGCTGCCTGCCCTGGGCCGGAGCCAGGTGCAGGGAGAGGGGAGCAGTGCAGGGCTGTCCACACATGAGCGCATGCTCTGCAGATGGGTCAGAACAACAGCACGCACTTCACATCCACACACAGCATGCATGAGCTGGGTAGGTCAGTTACATAGTTAGTGCCATGCAGTTTAAAATATGACAAAATAATGCTTGAAGTGTCCTAAAAAATGAGGAACACAAGTTTTATTTTATGTAGAAACACGTATATATTTATATATATACA
>JBAMHX010000007.1:15180256-15193317 GCA_037177515.1 Pseudomugil tenellus | reverse complement strand
ACTATACTATACTATACTATACTATACTATACTATACTATACTATACTATACTATACTATACTATACTATACTATACCACACTATACCATACTATACTATACCATACTATACTATACTATACTACCATACCACACCACACCACACTACACTACACTATACTATACTATACTATACTACACTACACTACACTATACTATACTATACTATACTATACTATACTACACTATACTATACTATACTATACTATACTAGCAAATGTGTTTTTTTCCACAGAGTGGTAATTAAATTTCAGAAAACCAGACTTAAACATTCTTAAACATAAATCTGACTAAATTAGACCACACAGAATAAATTTAGCTGCAAATATTTGGCTTGAAAATGGAAATTTTTCTTAACTTTTCACGGTGCTCCTTTTTACCCTCTTATCATTTTGACTTCTGACCCCTGAAACATTTTAGAGGAATTTTAGGAAATGTGCAGATAGATAAGAAATCATTTCATTATTTATAATAAATAATCATTAATTATGTTCAAAACTCAGCAAACAAAAAGAACACATCTTAAAACATTACAGGCTACAGCTAAAGACACTTGTTTTATTTCTTAACATTTGTTTTTGTAACATTTTCACTTTCATTCCTCTCACTGAATGCATTACTTTGAGTGTCTTTGTATAAGTTAAATAACAGAACCAGTATCTATTTTTTGAGAATAAATCTTTACTGTATGGTCACCACCATCCAGGATGATGAGCATGTTGTTCAATATCACCAGTCCAACTGGGCGGATCAGATTATCTCCCACTAGAGGAGTTAAGACTGGGCCATCATGGAGCTTTCCTAAGCTACAAACCAACCCCTGATCAGAGTCAATCACTATCACATCTCCATCTCTGTCAAATGCCACAGCCGACATGTTCAGCCTCACTGTGGACTGCAGCATCAGGCTAAAGCTGTCTGCCAGATACAGGAGGTGGAAGTCTTTTGATAACACTCTCAGCCTTCTGTATTTGTGTCTTTCTGTTGGATGTGTGAAATCAGCTGGATGCTCCATCACTGCAGTGTTTCCGGTCATCCCACAGTAGGTCACTGCCTTGGGACACTGAAGGTCTGAGACGACTATTTGATGCTCCAGGATGACACCGTTGCTATAATCTCCTTTTACCTGAGAGAGTGTGCCTGCTTGGACATCTGAGACTAGGATGTGCCCACAGTTGTCCGTGTCCACACCCCAGGGAAGCTTAAAGGAACCCTTAACCGACAGGATGTGATTTCCTCTGGAGGTGAAAACCTTCACAGCTTTGTCCCCTGCATCCGTCACCACAACATAACCAGTGGAGGTCACCGCCACGTCCGTCGGGTAACAGATCTCCCCAGTGGCGTTTCCTCTTTGCCCAAAGCTATTCAGCTTCTTTCCCAGTAGACTGAACACCATCACCCTTTTCTCTGCATCGTGCACCACAACTACTGTCCCTGAAGATCCCAACACAGCTATGCCAGTGGGGTTTATGAGCGTCCCCCAACCACCAAACACAGTGCGGCGGCACAGAGCTGTGCAGGTCAAACCTTTCGTTGTGATAACACTTTCTTTACTCCTGTGAGGAGCTGCAGAGGATGAAGGGCTCCAGGATAACAGAAGCTCTTCCAGGTCACTAAGAACCTGACAGTGGGAGGTGCTTTCAACACTGCACAGCTGTCGACAGAATGGACACTCAAGCTTCCTTAGAAGAGGGTGGGACAAAGCTGTGATGCATTCCAGACAGAGTACATGGCCACAGGAAAGGTTCTGTGGTCTACGTTCCCTCTGTTGCGAGTTAAACATCTCAAAGCAGACTTTACACTCCAGTAAGTTGAGCTGGATCTCTCTCAGTGTCCCTTCAGGACTCAGGCAACCACGACGTGGGAGACCAGGATGCTTGTCCATGATGTCTGTAATATCCAGATTGTTGGCTTATGTTGATGTGTTCAGTCAGATAATGCTGGTGGGATCATTCTCAGGAAGCCACAAAGAAAACTTAGCAGAGTAAAGCAATTAGGGTGAAGAGAGGGATCAGACGCACCGAACTACTTTGCATTGAAACATGTCCTGTGCTTTGAGGCCTGCATCACCACGTGATGTGCTGAATATAACTGAAGCTCTCTGCCGCCCTCCTTTGGAAGTCAGCTCTCACAAACTGAGT
The DNA here is from genome assembly GCA_037177515.1 of Pseudomugil tenellus. Classification (NCBI taxonomy): domain Eukaryota; kingdom Metazoa; phylum Chordata; class Actinopteri; order Atheriniformes; family Pseudomugilidae; genus Pseudomugil; species Pseudomugil tenellus. The sequence goes on along the minus strand of JBAMHX010000007.1, from coordinate 15,191,137 downwards.
TCATAACACAATAATGCTATTATATTTCCATATATCTCAGAGGAATTATAAAAAATAATGTTGCATTCAAAACCAGGATCCATAAAATGGTAAGTTTGCCCAAGCACTCGAAGCAGTATGTGCTGAAAACTGGAGGTATTTGTATTTGTCTTGATCAATTTACTGTCATATATTTTCCAAATGAGCATGAGCTCTACCTCCAGACACATCCTGTTATAGGTCAGCATGACACAGCTATTTCAGTCTGTTTCATGGAGTGCAGACTGAGAGAAATCTGAAGCATGTGGGTAGTGCTTGGATCAGCCGATCCAGCAGTTCTTCACCACAGCAGGACGTCCTTCAGAGGTCAAGCAAATCATTCAAGATTTATTATTGTGCCGCAAACAAAAAGTCTGTAAAGTAAGAAAAATGACTAAATGTTCTGAATATCAACTAAAAATAACCTAGAGGCTAAATCATTGGAGGACTCAGATCATTTTACAGGGAAACATAAAACATTTTAATACATTGCCTTTTTTTCACAGTGAAAAACAACAGCACAAGTAGTTTTCAGCAGAACTGATTTTGGCAAATGACACCTTAATCCAAAGACAATGTACCATTTAAAATGCCTGACTGCAGCACGGGCGCCACAGAGGTCAGCGTCTGGATTGTCAAGGATTATGAGGGATATAGCAGTGCTGAGATGATACCGACAGATCAAATGACAAACCTTCAACAAAGCAATCAAAGCCAGCATAATCTAACATATGAAGCTCAAAGTTAGTCTTAATACAAAACGAACAAGACAATAATAAAAATTTATTCCATGCAACAGGCACAAGGGGTGAATTAAACTGTTACAATAACTTTGAAATACATAATACTTGTTCTGTGGTGTTAACGATTCCTTTGATGACTATTTTACTATTAAAACATCTGATTTGACACAATCATGCAAGAAGGTGAAAAGTAAAAGATAAATCACCTGCACACCAACAGGAAGAACCTGACAACACATGCAGGACTTTGAATAATTGCCCTCTTTTATCAGTACAGTAAAATATAAAAATATAAATGATAGCAGCCACAGATGGACAGGGAAAGTAAAGTCACTCCGGATCACAATGATTCACAAAATACCCAAACATTACAAAATGTACAGTATTTTCAAAGGAACATTCTGCAAAGTGCTTAAACTGTGTGCTTTGCTTCGTTTAGGGTCAAACACGAACCTCAGTCGATGATCCTACCAAGCTAAAGCTGTCTTGCATTGAACTCCTGCCCACATTCAAGTTAAAAACAGGACATAGTGAACATCTATGATGTAAATAGATCAGTGACAAATACTTAAATTAAAAAAGACATGTGCTATAAACATACAGGCTCCTATTAAAGTGATAAATTCATCATAATGGCTTCAAACATTGAAATTTGTTAAACCGACATACTGGAGTTAAGGCTGGTTTAAACCAGTCAAATGTACATTAACCTTTAATGATACTGTATATTAGGATACATGTAAATCATCAGCTACAATGAGCATGCAGTCATATCTAGAATCGGCAGTTTTTACTCTCACACACCCTTCCGTTCTCTTTTTCCTCACAAACAAACCTGTGATTACTGGTTTAGGAGCTTCTTGACTACAGGTCACACTTAAAATGTGCATCTCTAGTCTGAGCCACTTTGCACTCCAACTAAGACTTCTTGGACCTGTTCATCTGCTTCCTCTCTGCACTCCCTCTGCTGTAGGTGGGGGCTTTGTTGTTTGTTTCAGGCTTGGCTTTTCAGAGTGAGTCACTCAGCAGCCTGTGGTGCCAGTTCCTACTGGCTCTCGAGGCCGTTGATGGACTTTGTCTTCTCCGAGTCCCTCACTCTTCGCCTGATTGGAGGGCTGTCCCCGTCCACATATGTCTCACCTGAAATATAAAGCATATTTTCAAACATGGAAACTCATCCTGACTGTTTATAGTTAAAAAGTATGAGTGAGAGACTACTTCAAACACTAGAGGTCAGCCTTTTATAAGCCATAAAGGCTGAAATGTATTTTTCTGATGTTTCCCGTCAGTTGCGTACGACAGTAAAGTGACTGTACCTTTAAATCCTTCTGACACATGGTCAGGAGACTCTGTGTAATTACTGTCCTCACATTCTGAGAGGCTCTGCGAGGGGAAAACAGGGTAAAGACACGTGACACACATTCTTTTAACAGGGTAGGGATCAGATATAACAGTTAAGTAAACCTCAGCTTACACGGTACACTGATAAGAGTCTGCAAAGGCAAAATACCCTGAAATGCAATATTTATAACATGGCTTAGTTGTCTGGTTCACAGAAGATATGACCCACATCATGAGTTACTTTGCTGCCACTTTTATCAGATAGTTACTTCACATGTTAATGTTTTTACAGAAAACTAAACAGAAACTTGCGGAAATCTTCTCTATGAGGCCTTCCAATAGAGAAAAAGATTATTGTATGAATTGGATTTCATAATACTCTGGAAATATTACTAATGCCTGTATATGAAACAAGTTTATTTTATACTGTATGTTTTATTGCTGTGCAGCTTAACAAAGCCCGGGAATGGAGCTGAAGCTCAATCATGAGACGATGCTGCTTATAAGCTAAACAAGCCCAAGTCTCTTGACTGGATATGTGCAGTCTGGTAAAAGGAGCAATGTTGGCATCAGTGTTAAAAAAAAAACAAACAAAACACATTTCTATATACTACAACCATACTTCCAATGAGGTTGGGACGTTGTGTAACATGCAAATAAAAATAATTTGCAAATATCCTTAACATTTATTCAAATAAATACAACACAAAGACATTTTTAATGTTCAAACTGATTAAACCTTTTTGTTTTTGGAATTATTCACTTATTTTACATTTGATAGTTGCAACGCACCCCACTTAAAAAAAAAAGAAAAAAAGAAAGAAAAAATCTGGGATGCGGGTGTGTTTACCACTGTGTTACATCACTTTTCCTTTTAGCAGCCCAGAGTAAGTACTTGGGTATCGAGAACACCAATTGTTTAAGCTTTGTATGTGGAATTCTTTCCCATTGTCGCTTCATGTACAACTACAGTTCCGCAGCAGCCTGCCGTCTCCATTGTCGTATTTTCTGCATCAATGTTTTAATTTTTCATTACCATATCGGGGACTTAAACGTCTTAAATTTTCTCTAAAATGTGCGGAGCGCCTTATGGTGTGGTGCCCCTAATGTGTTGTTGTGTGGCTTCGGGAAAGCGACCAGAGGAGAGGACAGCATATGAACAGTAAAGGGGGAAGTATGGCCGCTGTGAAAAAACAAAAGAACCACATGAACACAGATCTTCAGCTTAATAAAAGGAAGAAATTGACTATAATAACGTATAAAACATTAGTCTGAGCAGCAGACTCGTGTTGACTTTGGATCTCTGCCAGGAAGCATGGACTTCTTGGCAAAGATCCAAAAGAAGAGACGGAATGACTGGAGCTGGCTGCAGCTAGCTGTGGCAAGTTACTGGTTATCAACAAATTAAATAAAGTTTAAAAAGATTTATGGACCAGAAAAGAAAGCTGGGATGTTGCAGCAAAGAGCAACCAAAAAGAATCCCACATTTTTCACATCCTGGCTCTGATGGGGTGAACGGAGCTAAACAAACGGCACCCTGAACTCTGTCGTGGTTGAGTTAAACCTCCTGTCCATGGTGGAAGATACTGAATCTTGTAAGTGTTGCTGTCTTCTGATGTTACTCATATGCGACAAGAGGGGGGGCTGTGACATTAGGTATTTGGCAGGTAAACCGGTATGTTTTAACGTGTCCTATAGTCCAGTGCGCCTTTTGTGGGTGTTAAATACAGAAAAAGCACCTGTAACTGCACTCTATAATTCAGTGACTATGGTTGTGAAAATACGGTTTCACACACTATATTTCGGCTCTACTAATTTCTTATGGGATCTACTGGTTAGTTGGTGGTCTATTTCTGCCTTATCTCAAAAATAGATGGCAGTATGACGGGGTAGGTTCGCAGCATGTTTTTCCCATTGCACGATGCAGCAAGGTTTGCTTGTGTGTGGTTTAATCTGAAGGTTGCACCACATGACGTATAACTGATCTGGTTCTACTGCAGCAGTCAACAACACAACAAAACACTTTATTTTTTATTAATCTGTTTGAGAATCTAAAACATAACGTTCATTATAAATATTTTTTCTATTTGCATGGATTGCTTATGTGTCGCATAGCTAACGAATACATCAACATGTTTATTAACAGAGTACATTTTTTCTCACCACGGATGAGCTCAGCAGCAACCGGATGTTAATATCAAAAAGAATATTTAAAGCCTCTTATGCTGAACGTTTGTAGCAAACACACTATGAAAGCTGCTTCGTATAGGTTTGTATAAGTTCCCGCTAAACCAATGTAACAAAGCAGCATCTTGTCTTTGTAACTGCAGCTTCACACGTCCCACTTATCTGATTTGCAGCAATTTGATGTAAAAACATTCTTCAAAGCTAAAGCAATAAACGCACCTTTTCCCTCGGACCATACGTCTCTGCACACCAAACCATTCCATACAGACAGAGGAACGTGATGAAGGCCTGAAAACAGAATAAGGGAGGGAGATTGTTGGCAAATTAATAATCAACTTGCAACACTAAAAGCTTCAGACATAAACTGTCATCTGTTATCACTTATTGTAAAACATTTAGCATATTTTATTCCCATCCAGTAGAGTGCTTATTCATTCTGACACAGGATTCGCGATCCTGATCTTACCAAACACAACAGCCAGAGGATCACATAGAGGATCTGCGTTTTGGAGAACAAGTCTTGTCCAAACTTTATACAGGCTAAGGCCTCCAGAAAGGCTATTGCTCTGCAAACAAGGGAGGAAAAAAAACCTGCTGAAACCGTTGATCTACCTGCAGCAAAACGTAATACGGACACACAGCGCTCAAAATAAATGTCAGTGCTCTTTAATCTGTAGCTTAAAGCAGAATGAAAGTAGTGCATTAACAAAGGCCCAGAAATATTAATCACTTTTTGGATAATAACGTTACTGACTCAGCTAAAAATGTCAATCTCACAGAAGGAAGTGAAAAGCCTGGACACCCAACATGCCGTGACAATACCGATCCGTTATTCATGGTGGTCAACACCACTTCCTTCATCTGCAGGTTCTGCCTCTTACTTTCAGATGCCACACTCTCATTTTTATACAAATAGGCTTTGTAGGAGTCACTTTTTTTTTTTTTAGTACAGAATCATTCATTTTTTAGTCCACATACAAGGAAGGGACATTTAATGTGTATTTAAACTGTTCTCAGGTTTACAATAAGTTTTTACTTACCCAAACACCCAGCACTGAGTGCCGACTCTCTTACACTGTGTGTCTGTAAGGTAGGCGTAATACTGCCTGGAACAGAAACAAGGTTCACACATTAGCAGATTGCTCCCGCAGTTCCAGTCCAGTTTCTCACCCAGAATATCAAACTACAAAAACAAGGAGAGCATGTTGTATACCTCACTGTGGGAGCCGTGATGATACCAACGAACAAGATGCGGCACCAGCTCAGAGCGTGACTTGCAGGAAAGACGAAAATGTGTTTGAGGAAGAACGTGTTCAGCTCTGTTAGCTGCACGGAAATTAAAAATAAAGAGTGAATTACACATTTATAATAAAATGCAGTGTGACTCTCTACAAACTGTGATCTAAAGTCAGAGATTTATTTTGCATGTTTGAGGTATTTCGTCACGGTAGAAATAAAAGATTTTCTCAGGAATATTTGACGCTCATCAGCCTTTAAAGAGGCTAAACTCACAACCCAGTTAGACAGATTTGCATACAAACAGAGGAAATTCACTTTCACCACTACTCTTCCTTTGTGTGACAAAAAGGGATAAATAGGTCATAACCCGTTGCTGCTTCCAATTGCAGAAGGCTCTATTTTAACCAGATCAGTATGATAGCGTACGATGAACAGATAATCTGCTCCAGATTAGGTTTTTCAGTTTTAGGTTTCAAGTCAATGCAAAGAAAAAAATCCTTTTCATCTTTTAGTATTCTCATGAAAACAGTTTCCACAAAGTTGCATTACATTTTGGTAGGGAGGTAACCTTGGTAGCATAAATATGGAAACTGCATATCAGCCAGTAGGAAGATGTTTTGGCAGATGTAGCTGGTGGAGCATAGTAAAGCTCTCCATCCATGGTTTTCACATCACAACAAATCGCTCCGAAGCAACCCAGACAGTCAGTCTTCGGCATAAACTGTTAATGTGCAAACAGCAGGACACTCGTGCATTAAACTGATCCATGCGGCTTTAGATTTCAGCAAGAAAGGAGCTAATTAGATTAGTCAATACTTAGCACATAGCACAGGATGATCGCTTTCCACTCAGCACTTAGTCACTGCATGATGGCAAAGAGAGGATTTCTCACTGACCCACCTGCCAAATAATCATGAACAGATAGACACCCATCACTCTCTGCAGCGAGGACTTTGGGTCAAGCCAGCGTACGTAGGTCCAACTTGCAGGAGTGAACTGCAACACAGCTCGTTTGAGCTTCCCTGTGGTAGTGTGGATGTCCCTAGTATGAAGCACAGAACGAGGATCACAAAGGCTGCAGGTGGATTCATAGTGAGAATTATGCTTGTGCACCAAACAGCAAACATACAAAGAAATTAATATAAATAAGTTAAGGTAAAAAAAAAAGTCAATACAAGCTGAAGTTATCATGATCATAAACAATGTTAATTCACTTTTTTATGACGCTTACTTCAATTTAGGGTCAAGTAATTAGCAGGTGAGAGGAAGGGCACACCCGGGACAGGTCCCCAGTCCATCACAGGGTCAACACAGAGAGACAAAAGCCACCCACTCCGAGGGAAAACTCTCACAACACACTCGAACCAGCAACCAGTAAAAACCTACTTTCTGCATCATCATTAGATTTAAATTTGCTGCAAAATGAATAAATAAGGCTTTCAGCATGAATTATTTTTACACTCAGAGGGTAAGCAGGATGTCTTTGAGCTACAATAAGACTGAAATAACTAAAAAGAGGCAGATGGTGTGATGTTACTGGTGCAGCAGCATGCGGCTGCTCTTCCACGTCAGGTCGCTTATCTTTCACCAACATGAAGCTTCTTCTAGTCAGGCAGCGCTCAACATTACTGCCACTTCAATGAAAATAATCATTTCAATTAAACTACAAGTATTTAATATAAATAAAACTATATTCATGTTTATAAAAGAATCATCATTCCACTTATTAGTCCAATTCCTCCATTATTGATCCATCCTACAGCAGTGGACCTCTGTATAATCACATGCTGTTCCTGGTAGAGAGAAGTAAGCAGATGCTACTCTGTACTGTATGTATTTTAGCAATATAGAAATTTGTATACAATTGCAGTCGCTTGGATGGAACGCTAATGCTGTGAACACCTGATGCAAGGTTAAAGACTGGCACATCTTCATCAGATCTCACATCATCACAACAGAAAACATGCAGTTATGTTACTTTGCAACCGGAAATACAGTCAAAGTTTATTTATTGTCACAAAACAAAGTCTATTTATTAAGGATTCATCGTCTGCTTCTGAAAAGTTGTTGGTGACATTTATACACAAGTCGTCAACAGGGAACATCGGCTCGCTGTTGCACAATCAGCACATGCAGCTACATGCTATTATGCAGCTACTGCGAAATTATCGTGTCCCACACATCAGGCGTACCACAAACCAGTACTGGATCCAATCGTCTGATCTTAAGCTAGTAGTTAGTAAGGTAGCATTTCAAACACGGTTATCATTAGGTTTCAGAAAGGAAAGTCATACTTAATACTGGCCCAATGGTACGTCCTCATCTCCAAAAAGCGACAGACAGTCATGCCAAGCCAGATTCCACCTCCATTACACAGCAGAATATCCAGAATCACTTGGTCCCACCAGCACTCGGCAAAGTTAGGCAACAGGTGCATGAAGAACAGCTTTTTGTACAGAAAGACAAAATGTGGTTAGAGTCTACAGGATAACTGCAACATGTCTATGTAAGCTGAAGGAAAGAGGCTAAAAATCATTTTTAAAATCATTTTAAAAATGACATTATTGGCTTTGTTGATCAGATTCAGGAAATGCAGGCTGAGCATTAACAAATCTGCATGTTTCTCGACCTCTGTAAGCTCCCAGGTGATACTGATGGTCCAGCACAAGCCGTAGCTTCGAATGAGGAGGGCTTTCATTCCCCAACCCCAGAAATGGCTGAATGCAAAAATGTCAAAATGGCTCAGGATTCTCTCCCATGTGATGACATGGCAGTTCACAGCATATTCCTGCAGGGAGCAGAACAGAAAGCCCCGTAATCATGATTAATAATCCCCCTCTTACAGTGAGAACACTGCTATATCATTAGGAAAATGATCTTCACTGCAAACCAGCATCAGTTACCATTATGTCTGCCTCTCTCTTGGCATAACGCAGGTTTGGATCCAACCAAAACATGAGCTGCTTCACCTGCTGCCAGTTGAGGAAAATGATGAAGACCAGGAATAGGAAGTAGAGAACACTCAGACCTTAAGAGTCAGAAAGATGAAACATTAAGCTGTGAAAAGGTCCAAACAAACTTAATACTTTCTTTCTTAAAAACAGAAAACACTCACCAAACACTATTCGCCATATTGCTGGATGTGGTCTGGTGAATGGACCTAAAACGTGATAAAGTAGCACATTGTGATATAATCCACAAGTTATAATGCTAACAATTGTTTTCTGCATATCATTTCCTGGCTTCTGTCTGTAGAAGTAGATTTATGGCCTTGCAAGGTATCTAAAGTATCTGATAAACTCGGAACACATAACAGCGAAAACATGGTTATTTATGTCTGGATTCAAATTTAGCTTCTGTGATCTATCACCTCTCCATTCCTCTCATAAGAGGTAGTTGTTATAGTGCTTTTATTAAGTAGACCTCATTAATTACTCTAAACAGTCACCACAAAGGTGTTTCACAAATATAACTGTGTGTGAAACACCTTCAGGATGACTGGAATTAAGTTTATTCAAACATTATGGATTTTTCTATTTCATATCTTATTATTGAAACAGAAGCCTGGTTGTTTAAGAGAGACAAGCTGAGTCTCCATGAACATAGCAATAAAAAGACAATGTATATACAAACCCAAATCCAAAGAAATGGAGGTGTTGTATAAAAACAGAATACAATGATACACAAATCCATTCAAACCTATTATTATTTGAATATGTAACAAAGACACATATTAAATAGTCAAACTGACCTCAAGTATTGTGTTTTGTAAATATTTACTCATTTTGTCTCAATTGTTCATTTTATTCTTATTAAAATGTGTCATTCTATGTATGTGTTTATATTTAAGCAATAAAATGTGTGTTTTGCATCCTTTCTAATCCACCTATGGGTTTTATGCTCACCATTGGGAAATGCCAAAACACTGATGACAAGGAAGAAGGAGATAACCAGAATGAGTCCTATCCAGACATTGCTGTCAGGATTTCCATCATCTCTGCAGACAGAGACAAAAAAATAAAACCCAATCATATTTCAAATGCATGTTAAACAGTTCAACCCAATGAATGAGTATAATTTACATCTCATGAACTAATATAAATACGTCAATGTGCCACACAAACCTTCAAGTGTAGGAAAACAAAGGGTTAACAATTACACTATGACTACATAACCAAAAGAAGCAAAACAAAACAGGTTATTTACTGTATGAAGCTACGAGTCGTTTCCCTATTAAAGCTAATGTAATCACAGTAACAAATATACATCAATGGATTAAAGTTAAATAGCTTCTCCTTCTTGTGTCGGCTTAAGTCAAAACTTAATAACATCACGAATAACAAAAGGATTAAGATGGTTATCCCGGTGACTTACAGCGACGAAATCCTCTAAATAATGGTAAAGCTAGTTAGCTAAGATGTCTGTGTACCTGCCTGAGCATCCCTGCTCCTGTTAGCCTAGCTAAGCTAACCCGCGGAGGCTAGCTAAACATTTTAGCAGTGGTCGACTCACCTTGTAAACGCAAAATACATCAAACTGAGCACCGTGCATGTCAGCAGCGTTATCGTATGTGGCTTATAAAAAAAATCTATGGTGATATCTTCAACTTGCTGCTCGTTTATCATACGGAAATGCATCCTGTAATTCACATCATCCTTGCTCAAGGTATGGGATCCGCTATACACGGACGCCATAACTGGACTCAGTCAGCAGCAGCTACTCAGAGTGAAGGCATGAGAAAGTGATCACCAGCAACAAACACCAAAACAGATGGGAAACAGCTGGAATAATAATATAAATTACATTATTTACCACCAGCGTACGGACAAATACAGGGCGAAGAGAGGAAAAGCAGTTAAAGGAAATAGTTAACATCAGGTTATTTGCGTTGGGAGGGTCACAAAGCGGAAGAGTTCAACTTCTAACTGCTTTATCGTCATGCGATTGTTTATTAGTCATCACGGACAAGTTACCTTTCAGAAGCCCTTGTTTTACATTAAACATAAAAATAATAGGATCATTTAAAACACGCGATTATATTATACACAAATTTATTAAAACAAGAAATAACTAAAAAAAATGTGTTTCTTGGTGTATGTCGAAATAGCCTACAGAACTTTTAGCTGTATCTGCTTAGGAAAACGGAATATGAAATAAAGCTTCTCAAGGCAAATTAATATACTTCCCTGACGTCACCAAGTTTTTACTGAATTTTACATTTTATTCTATATTTTAGTTGCATTCATGTCCCTCTTGTGGCCACTCGTGGCTAAACACGTGACTTCACAAACGTCTAAGTCAATGAACAAACAAGAACATTTATGTATATATATATATACATATATATATATAT
>JBAMHX010000007.1:15157860-15169814 GCA_037177515.1 Pseudomugil tenellus | reverse complement strand
TCTCCTTTATTTTGGCCACATATATACATATACATGTTATGTATGTTATATATGTTTATATTGTACATAGTTTTTGTTGTCGTTTGGAATTCTTCTGTTTCTGCTTAATTTTGCTCATTTTATGGTATTTTAGGTAATCAAAGTAGCATTTAAGTAAAGGATTAGATTGAAATGTGGCATATAGTAAAATATGTTATGCTAAATCAGAAAAAGAACAAATAGATAAAAAAAAGAAAAGGCTGTTGATGGGAATATACAGTTCAATCTGATTTATTGGTACACATGGCTGCTAATGCAGTTAGTGATGCATTTCAATTCAGATCATATTAAATAGTGAAACTCAACAATGAATGGGTTGCAAGCATTTTTATTAAAGGCTTGCATTAATTTTGATTCATTTTACTGAAAAATATGTGATGGAAAACACTTGGAAACACTAATTTATTAATAATATACAGCAAGATAAGTTTAAACCATTTACAGTCAAGAAAGAGAAAGAAACTAATGCAGCAAAGAAGGTGAAGTTATGAAAAAAACATACTTTCATTTAAAATCAGGCAACAGGTAAATCTGTTAATACAATAAAGAAGAAAAAAGTTCAAATATAAATATTAAAATAATTAAGAAAACCTAGTTGTTGTGTTGTAACATAAGCACATTAATAATGTGTTATAATGTGTTCATGTAAATTTTAACTGACTAATAATTGCAAAGAAACAGCAGAACCTAAAAATAAAAATCATGAGAAATGTTTGTGTTTACATCCAGTGACCTCTGCAGGAAGGTGTCACTGCTCTCACACGTTACATAAAACATCTGCAAATACACTTTATAGTATCTCCAATAAATAAAACCTGCTGAAAATCCTCAAGCACTTACTGCTGTGATGAATTTGGTGCCCTGAGGATGAAGGTCTTCATCTTTCTGGAATATAGGGGAGGAGGTGATGGAGGAGGGAGGGCTGGGGGAGCAGAGGAACGAGGAAGGCTTGTTGTTGTTGTATGAATCCATGACAACACTGGTGTCCCCGGCTATGGTGATGGTACTCAGTCCTGTTACACTGTCACTGGAGTTACACTGGGAGGAGGTCTCCGAGCCCTCGGTGACTGCCACACAACAAACAAATAAAATACTCTAATATAAGATAAAACACATTAAACAGACATGTTTAGGAGCTGTTTTTAGACTAACTTCAACATGTAAAGGCCTCTGGCGACTCCTAGTGGTAGGAACACAAATTACATGCAGCAAAATTAAAATTATGACACGCCATTTAATTTATTTGATTTATTTTTTTTAATACCCTAAATAAATTCCTGCATCCTTGGTCCACAGCCCTAATCATCAACCTAAACCAAACAAATAAATAACCAATTGAGGAATTTTCCACTTACTCATGTAGGGCTGGCTGCTCCCCGTGTCCTGTTCAAGCTCATCTTCCTCTATGCAGTCATAAGGCCACTGGACGAAGGAGGTAATGCTGCCGATTGAGTATGGATGTGTATGTGGGTGAGAAGGTGATGAGTACAGGTGGAGATTGAGCGATCCCAGCAGGGAAGAGGATGACTGGCTGCTGGAGGAGGAAGTGCTGCTGTTGGAGATGGTGGAGTGGGGTCTCTTGAATGCAGCACAATGTTCAAATGAGGGGACTGCAATAGAAGCCCTGGTCCGAAACTCTGTTGGTTATGAGAAGAATGGAGAAGCTCAGATTGTAAATGACATTAATCTTTCTTAATTAAGAAAGATCTATGAATATAATTTGTTTGGAGACATCTGTAGACAAGAGCCGTTTTTGTAGGTTTAACAGTGTGTTTTTATGTAACTTAATGTTTAGGAGGCGTGTAACTAATATTTAAAAACTTATCTGAATAGAATAATAGAAAATTAATATAATCAGTGCAAAGCTTACCGGATCCTTTCATGATATAGTCAATGGCTCTGTCACTAATGGCTGCATCACTTGGCTTGATGTCCATGAAAGGTTTGCTTCCAATCCCCATAGAAACCATCTCCTGCATACGCAACTCTAGGAACAAAGAACTGATATTAAAAAATAAAAAAAGTGTGTGCTTACTTTGTAAAAGACACTTTTATAACTTTTCCAGAGGATCTGGAAAAGACACCATAAAAGCAAATGCTAACTGTGTTACACTTAAATGAAACAAAGCTACACTGGACATTTCAAAAGAAGTTTTCACAAAACAAACCTGACTAGAATTACACTTGGAGAACGCAGATTTCCTCCAAGCAGCTCTTTTTCACCCATACTGTGAAGAATCCTTTTAATCTGACCTCACTGATCATTCTCAATGTCATGTGATAGAAGCTAAGTTAGAAATGACATGTATTCAGAAAAAAAGACATCAGATTACAGTGTTTCTCTGTCAGTGTAATTTTTTTTATCCACGGTGAACTTATGTTTTTGTTTGATCTTCTGGTTTTGACTTTATTGAGTCAATTCATGTAAAAAGGCAATTAAGGTACTTTAAAAGCTACAGTCTAATCCAATTATAATCCTTTAAATCAATCTGATTTTAATTAGTGTTTTTTATACTGTGTTCATATAAGCCAGCTCATAAAAGAAACAGTCATGTTCAGGAAACCATTGGAGTGAATTGAATCTTTCTTTATTTTGAAAACATTTGAAAGCATAAAGTTCACGAGATCCTGTCCTTGAGATCTACCATCCTGCAGGTTTTATTGTTTCCCTGCTGCAACGCACCTAACTAAAATCCAGCTGGTGCAGCAAGTTCAGTGTACTTCTCTTTGTGTCTGGTAGTTTTGATGTGCAGACTGGGATTCTGTTTAGTTTGGTTGCCAGGTTAATTAGGTTTCTTTTTCTGTTTTTTATCTGATTCTCCTCTGAGTCTTTGTGTCTTTTCTGTAACAAACAGTGTTGCAATCAGATATAATCATTCTTATTTAAGTTTTAACATCTAACATCAGCTGTTGTTTCTGCAGGAGCAGGTTTGACAATGCAAAAAATGGTGTTACAGGTCTTTGAGGTACTTTTTGCAGTTATTGGTGTGAGAATAAAATCTACAATTCTAAGTTTTGCATAATTTGAGGCAAAACTACAGTTTTACCAAAATCCCAGACACACAGAGAAGACCTCTAGAAATGATGTGCCCTGCACGGGTGGGTGGATAGAGATAGTTAACACTGGGTTGTTGGGTCACAGTAACAACAGACATTGTGTGCAGCTTAGGAGGAAAAGATGGAATATGGTTCAGTGCTGTTTGCTGAATGACAGCATCAAAAGAAATTTTTACAATAATATATTGCCTTTCTTTCTGTTTGAAAGTTAAAGCTGAAGTGCTGACAGAAATATCTCACAGATGAAACACCAAATCCAAAATATGAAATATCTGCAATATCCAACTCAGAGACAAGTTATGCTGCTGAAACATCAATATATGTAAGAAAACTCTCAACTATCTTGCAGCACACAGGGGTCATGATAAACAGGGAAATGCTCTTTCTAAAGCCCATGGAAGGATTCAACATTATAAGTACACACAGTGTTGGTGAGGTTTGAATGCTTCCTTGTTCAATAAAAACATCCATGAAGTGTGTCTGCATTTCCACATGACTGTAAAATCTGAAGAGAAACACACCTCTGTTCCTCAGGGCCTGCCTCCACAGGATCTTGCCAATAATAGCCGTCCACACTGCCTTGACCTCTCCAGAGCTGGCTTGGAGTATGAACGTGTCCTGTGACTTCCTCCGACGGAACCAAATCTCAAAACGAAGGCCACTGTCACCCACATTTTCTGTCATTCCAATCTCTGCTGTCTGTTAAGACAAAAATATGAGTTATGCTCCATAATGTAAACAGTGGAAAGAAAAATAGGAAACCGATGAATTCTTACTTTGAAAGACTGTTTGTAGATGTAGATGTCATATCCGCCCTCTATCTTCTTCGTTTTGCTGAAGAGAATAAGGTCTTCAAACAAGAAGACATGGCGCAGGTATTTCCTGCGTCCGCACCACACGATGAACTCATCCTGGCAGCGGAGCTGACCCTGCTCTTTCAGGTTCACCTGGAGAGGAAACACGGCAGTTCACATGCGTCAGAGAGAACAATGCAACTCCTCATGGGATTGTGATCTCACTCTATTGTAAACATGACGAGATGACTTCCATTTCAAATATAGTCTTCATGACATCTTAGCTGCCTGATAGTCTTATAATGATGTTGAGCTGTGCTCGCGCTCTACGGCTCAGTGTACGTGTTGCTACTTACATCACAGCCTCGAATGGCATCCATGGCCAATAGGTCGTTGCCATGGCGAAGCTGAAACTTGACCATCTCTTCTGCAGTGCGGAGGTCACTCAGCTCCTGCTCTTGAGACTGACCGCACTCCTTTATCAGATCTTTGAGCAGCAATGCGTATTTACTCATCCTCTGAATAGGCTTCAGCAAATATGAAGCCAAATCCATCTTGTCTCCGAGCTCCATTTGTTTATTCTGCAGAAAGAAACAGTGAAGGGAATTGTTGGGGGTATTATTGTCTTTCTTATGATAAACTTTAGCATCCAGTGTCTTGACCCTGGGATCAGTCACTGTGTGAGGAATGTGACCAGAGCAGAAATCCTAGACACACCTTAAAGAATTCGTTCCCATGGCTGCTGAGTAGGGCATCAGACTGCGGCTTATTCTTGCTGTACAGAGCATACATTCCAAACTGATCCTCCTGCATGCAACATTAACAAGTTACGACACAGACGACAGCTAAAAGTATGCTGACATTTCACTTTGGTGAGCCAAACACAATGAATGACTCAGCTATCAATGACCATGTTTGGGTTGAGGCACCAAATATTCATTATGATGCTGGCAGGTGACTGCAATACATGGCGATAACAAAGTCTGTGTTATGTTTTTGATGGATAGTTGTGTTTAAAAAATGTTAAAAAATAATAAAAGATTTAAGTAAAAAAAGAGAAATAGATGCATGCACTTATAAAAAAGCAGGACAGTAAAATTTTGATGTTCAACAAGTTGATGACAAAAAATTAATATAAGATCGTATTTAGTGTTGATAGGAGCTGTAATTTAATTGACTAAGTAAATAAATTCTGAGAAATGGCATTCTATAAAATAAATAAATATGAAAATAGAAATATATATAAATTATATAAATATAGATAAAAAATTATTTCAACACTGATAAATGCTGAAACACAAAGTTGCAAAGGTATAAGAACTCATAATAAGGAATGTGGAAAAACAAATACATAAGTACACAAATGTCGTCCAATAAAGAGATCAGAATTATCAAGTGCATAAATAAATGAGGCTATAGAAAAAGAAATATACTAATAAATGTGTAAGTAAAAATCTGAGACAAAGGTGGAACAAAACCAAAACAAATAGGTTAAATAAATAAATAAGCTAAAATTTCCAAATTAATTAAATAAATATAATTTAACAAGAGATATGTAAAAAGACATAAAATATAAATTCACATATTAATTAATTTTCTCAACCATTTGTATACTACTATGTATATTTATTTACATAAATTTATATATAAAAAATAACATTATTCATTCATTTTACATTTTTTCTGTATGTTTTAAGCTTTCTATGAACATATGTACAGCTTATACAGCTTTTAAAACTGACAATGTTTAAAAGGTGTTCTGATTGTGAGGACTCACATGTCTCAGAAAGCAGCTGCTGATTGACAGCGGGGAGTGGGCACACGCCTCCAGCTCTCTCAAGAAGTATTGACTGTGGAAGTCCCACAGTTTCTCCACATTCCCAAAAATTATGCTACGCTTCCCACGCAGGTCCTGAGGTAAGTCGAGACGCTCCATTTCAGGGAAGTAATGCTCAATGATGTAGCTGAGAGAGCGGACGTACTCTCTCTCTGTGGAAATCATTTCATCCATGATGTGTTGCACTTTGCTGATGAACACAAATAGTTTGACAGTTTATAAGAACAAGTTTATTCACATGATGACATACACATGTTCTTCCTCACCTGCTCTGTTTCTTGCCCTCTCCATCACTGTGCCTGTTGTGTACCCTGCATGGTGTGGACATACTCCTGCTGCGGCCAATTGGAGGGCTCATCACATCCGGCCTTTGCAGCTTCTTCTCCGCAGACACATTATTGGCCACCTCCAAACCCTTAATGTAGACACCCGTGTAGCCATGAATGTGGCTGACATCCGAGTGACAGAGGTCTCGTGGGGTTAGCTCAAAGCTCATTGTCTTCTTCATGATTTTCTTCATCGGCTGCTTGCGGAGCCGAGCGGCCTTGGAGTAGACGGGCTCAGAGTGACAGGAGATGGTTGAGTCGATGGTGCAGTCGCTGTCCGTGTCATCAAACGTGGATGAGCTGTTTTTTTTACTGTCATTGTCAGGAGGGAAAGAGAAGTGCGATGAAGATGAGGGACTCTTTGAGAAAGGCCCCACAGAAGGATCTTTACTGTTCTCAAAAGTCAATGATGCAATCGCTGCAGGTAAACGGAGACATCCATTAGCTCCATGGTTTTCCAGAGGAACAACAGGACTCTCCACAGTCTTTATAGAATCCGCTGTATCGGTGTCTGTGCAATTCAACGCCATTGTCAAGGCTCGGGCGAGAATTTCCTCCAACTGCTGTTTGGTCTGCTGACATTTATGCCACACAGAGTTCCACTGCTGGAGCTGCTGAGGGTTCTCCAGTGAGAGCACCATGTTGTTGAGTGTGCTGAAGTTCTCCATGGAGAACTTAGACGCCTCATTGCAGTAATCCTGCAGGATCTGCACCACCGATGGAGGAAATCTCACATCTGATCTATCTAGATTCAGTTGATGGAAATAATCCTGACAGTGGTCCATCCACTGGTTTGCCTGGGAATGTGTGAGAGAGAGGGATTTTACTTCATCATACCATGTAGTTTACATTATGTGGATCAGAAAAGATTGGCAGAAACATGTAAATTTGTTTTCTACGACTTACGGAGTCGTAGAACTCGTACAGGTTTGATAAGATGTCTAGTTTAGCCTTCCTCTGCTCCACTCTGCTTAAGATGGAACCCAGATGCTGCTTAAAATCTAACAGAACCGAACCAGGGAGGGACTCAGGGGAGTCTTTCACAAGCTGTAGGCCAATCCTCTGCTGATGCTATTAGGGAAAAAGATCAATATAACTATATTTGCAAAGGTTTTTGTTATATAAGCCCATATTAAATTGCTTGTAGCATTTTCTTACCACAGACTCTTCAAGAAACTGCTCCAAACTCTCTTTCATCTCCTTTATTTTGGCCACAGATAGATTGATATGTTCCAGAGATGTGAGCTGCTTCTCTCCTGCTACACTAAACCAGTGTTTTATCTGGAAAATGAAATGATTTCTCATAAAGTGAGCATTTTTACATATGAAAAAATCCTACTGAAAATCAGCAAGACAGGCAATAACGTAAATGTAAACATTTGAGCTCACTTGTTGTGTTTGCTCCTCAAACTTGCGCACTTCCAGCAGGCTCTCTAACTCTTTCTGTGACTTATTAGATAAGATCACAAGTTTATGAACTTCTTCATCCACTTGGTTGTACAGTGCATTCAACATGTCAACAGTGTCCCTGGGGGGAAAAAAACAAACAAAATATTCAAACAGGATATACAAAGTTGATCTTTGGTAATCAAAACCGCATCCTGTCCTTCAACTGTACCTGTAGTTTTCATTCTCACAGGCTTCTTCCTTCCTGATGCGGGCCAGCACAGTTCCTCCTTCGAGACGCAGTCTGTTTAGACGGGTGTCTTCCAGGACAGACTTCATAAGATGCCTCTGCTGTTCTAACAGCTCGGACACCTCCTGATGTAGAAACAAGCGGTGAAAAATGATCAACTGCAACTTTACAGCTGCAGTTTAATCAAGATCATTTTAAAACTCCATATTATCTTCATATTCATATACAGGTTAATATTTTATGTAATTATTACAAAAAATAATATTTTATTTGTTGTGAATCTGAAGGATGCCAAATAAGCAACTATCCAGGCATTATGCAATATGCTGTGGAACTTTATAGACCTTTCATTTAGTAAAGGTAATAAAATATACAGATGGATATTGTAAAACATACATTTGGGTATTTTCTTCCTGTAAGATGACCCTCATGGTTTCAGCAGTTACTTTGTCTTTCAAACATACCTACATGAATAAAGGAATAGCATTTACAACTAACACCCCTTAGATTGTAGTATTAGTTATTTTCGCCAATCTGCCTATCAACATGATATCAAAATTAAAATGACCTTTTCACTTATTTCTGAAAAACAGACTTCAAAGTACTTCAATTGGTGCTGACCAATTGCTGTGTAACCATGTTAAGTTTCTTTTTCCATCACATTGCTTTACGCTTATCAACATAAGAAAAGAAAAGGAAGGAAAACAATCTCAGTATTTCAACTCTTGATACAGACTATGGTTATCTCAACTAATGCAATGAGCTCTTAGATCTGCAAGCATGTACAGAAAAACCCCAAATGATGGTTTAGAACGTGATGGCCCTTCTTGGGTTGGATTTTTAAAACAGGAGAAAAAGCCAGTGTGACTCTCCCATAGCTTCCTGGATTAAGTTCAAGTCACTCATGACTACAGACTGACAGTGCAACCAGTTAACTCAGACATACAAGCTTATTCTTCTTAACTGGCGTATACCTCTCCAGAACAATATCTTGCAATGACTTTCTTGTCTGAATAAAGAAATCACAATCTAAACTGCTTCTAAACTGCTGAAATAAACAAACAAATATTACAGTGCTAGACCAGAGAAGTCTCCATTTATTTTCATAAATCTCTTTAAGACTCAGAAACACAACTAATAGCCTTACAAATAACCAGCACTTCTGTGTTTGCTCTGCTTACACTTGTCAGGATTTCTTATTACGCTGAAGCTTAAATGTTTTGCCTTCTTTGTGAGTTACTTTGGCCAAAATAATCTGCTAAGCTAACAAAATGCCACTAAAATATAGTCTCCTTTAAAATACTATCAAGGTTATTGATTTAGTCTCAAAATTATCTTCAAAGCTGACAGCACACCCCCTCAGCTGTTTACTCAAGATAAGGGAGAAAAAGGCCATTGTAGACATACAAAGGCTGCAGATTTTTTTCTAACCTTAGAAGTTTTGAGGTCACCAATAGTGCTCAGTGTGCTGATAGAGCCCTGAAGGGAGGCGATGGCTGCGCTGCAACTGCTGGCAAATGGTTCGATTTTCTGCAAGTGAAAGATCAGGGGAAGAAAAGAGAGACAGGAGGAGATTATCAGCACAGACACTGATAAAACAAAAATATTGCCACACATAAAGCTGAACATGTTATAACTGGCTTTGGGATGCCATTCCCAGTAACAGTAATAACCAACAACCTCTTTTTCAGTGGTTGCAGGAGTTTACAGATATATTCATAATGTTGGCAAGAGGTTAGCCGACTCCGTCACACCCACCTGTCTGAAACTGATCCAGTGGTTGTGGTCGTAGCTGAAGGTGCCATCCAGGTCCTGTGTGAGCTGCGCTGGGTCGATGTGCTTCAGCAGGGCTTTTAGAGACGTCAGTATCTCAGTCTGCGTACAAAAGAAGGAAAAGGTAAACAAACACTAGGGTCTCTCTCAGTGTGTGCGACTTGTGGCGCTTTAGGCAACACAGGTTTTAACCAATTTTGGCACAGTTCTTGCTCATGCTTAAGCTCTGACATCAGATCCTGAAGGTAAATCAGATACGATTTAATCTAATCTTATTCTAGCAACAAATTGACATGGTTACTCTGTATTCTTGAGAACTCCCCTTATCAGATCTACTTTGATATATTTAGTTGACAAGACGTGTTACCTGGACACCAACATCTCTGTCAAGCTTTGCTGACGCCTCCTTGTCCACCAGGAGCAGGATACAGTAAAGTGCATTTGGTACTAAGGCCTGAGAAAAACAAGAATTATTCACTTTAATTAAGTATAAAAGACAAATAAAGGAAACAGGTTTTTAGATGGTTTGAACTAGAGTGTAAAAGCATCTGAAGAGTTACAGTCTTACGTCACCATGGAAACCTAACAACATTGCTATAATACTGTATGAACATTTGAATCTTGTGAGCTGGCTGCAGTCAACAAAGCTACCAACATGTGGTTAAAAACAAACAAGTTTGGACAGAGTTCACCACAAGAAGCATTGTGCTTGGCTTTTAAAAACAAATTCCTTGGATGTATAGTTTTTGTAAGTTTACAGTAAAACACAGCTCACACAGACCAGGATGGAGAGAAATAGCAAATCTTTCAGCAATGTCAGAGTGTCATGACTTTAATAGGAAGATGTAGCATCTCAACTGAGCAGAGCAGAGACTTCTGCAGAGTTGAAAAGGGCGTGTTGGAGGGTAATTACATATTTTCCACTGTGGTCTCACCTGAAATTCAGACAGAGATGACAACAGAGCTGGAACAGGCTGCTGCCTTCTGCTGTCGATTACAACAGTTAGACCATGATCACACCTTTCTTTCCTAAAACCACAGGATAATAGTCAATACACAGTTTCTGTCAAACACCTGATTGTTTGTGCAACACAAAAATAGGTTTTCTCTTCAGCATAATTGACTAAATCCAGCAGTAAGTGCTTATCATGATTTAAAATTGTCATTTATGTCAGTTTACAAGATGTTGGACTTAAGTGTGTAATATAATAAAAATAGATAAAATATACTTGTAAGCAAGTAAAATCACAAAAGTGACTAAACCTGACACTCACCGCAGAGTTGAGTGGTAGTAGCCTAGTAAACAGGTTAGGTCATTGACGGTGCACGTGTCACCTGCCCACACCTGAGCTCTCGTGCACACCTGCAGCACTGCTCTCCCACTGCGATCTTGGTTTCCTGAAAGAGATGGAGTGGTCAACACTTTACACTGAACCAACAAAAACTATGTTAGAGCAACATCATGCCAATCTTAACCTTTGTGCTAAGAAACAAAAGAAGTTTTATAAACACCTGTTCAATTAAATGCAACACAATGAGAAAGGAGTAAACAAAGCAATGTACATTACCCAGAAAAAAGGGGCTAATACCACAAAAGTAATCGAGTGTAAAGTCATTTGTTTTGAACTGCTGGAAAACTACAAGTGTTGGCTATTTAATAGTTTTTATTATTCTTTTTCATCAATTAAATCTGTTATTTAACTATCACCTATATAAATATAATAATTTATACTAACAAGAAAATTCTACCTAAAATATATTGGGATGAATAAATAGTTTGGCTTACAGATAATGTAAGAAAAGCTGATTGGTGGAAGTGACAGTGTCCTACCTGGCAAAATGACAGCTCCAGATGTGAGCAGTTCTTGGCTGACCGCTGCCATCAGCTTGGGAAAGGCTGAATTATGGTTGTGGGAAGAGCTCTGATCCAAAGCTGGCCTCAGGGCCATCCCATTGGCTGCTTTGGGACTGTGTGACTCTTCGCCACTTGTTTTGCTGACATCATGGTTACCTTAAAAGACAAGCAAAGTAAAGCAAATTTCTGATAGCTTCATAGAAATGTGTATCCAAACTAAAAATTATAGGAAAGAAAAATTTCCTTTCACTGAGCTGTTTTTTTTTAAACCAAAACTAGCATTCATTAACAAGATAGATGTGTTTTATTCATGAGTTCACTCTGAGTCATTGCTGGGTCCAGGTGTTTAGTCAGCTTGTCTCATGACTAACTCTAGTTTGAATAAACTTTCATATCTTCACACCCCTCCATTCATTCAGCTCAGCATTGCTGGAGGCTATGGTTACAGGAATCATGTACCTAACATTCCCAGTTTACAACTCCAAACCTGTTCCCAGGCAGCACATTTCCTAACAGAATGCAGTCGCTGCAAACACCATTTGAGTGGCAGAAAAGACAATCTACACTACAGCAGTTTGACTGCACTTATCTATGATGTCCTCTACTGTTTGATTTAGTGCTTGTGTTGTTCTTATTC
>JBAMHX010000007.1:15136788-15148707 GCA_037177515.1 Pseudomugil tenellus | reverse complement strand
AATCTAATCTAATCTAATCTAATCTAATCTAATCTAATCTAATCTAATCTAATCTAATCTAATCTAATCTAATCTAGAATTAAACACATCTTTCTGTTTTTGTAATTGTTCTGTAACTGAGTGTCACCTGTCAACAACAAAACATGTTTGCATATCTCAGCAGAATAACTGACCTTAGCCACCAAAGTTGAGCTTCCCATCCGCTCTGTGCTACAGAGGAATGTAGTGTGTATAGCTGTGTATGTCTAGTTTCAGAGCTTTAGCCAGAACGAGAGCAAAGTGGGATGTCCCACCCTTTCTGATGCCAGGTCTTTGTGAGCCTCTGGCTGAGCAGCGGAGGGCTGAGGTGGTAATTAGTGGCTTTAAGCTCCAGGTGGAACTCTTTTGTTTGAGCTGTCTGTAAAACCAGCTGTAGGTATGCTAAACACAGGAGGTTTTGTCTTTGGCTGAAACAAACAAACTTCAAGGTTAAATACGGAGTTCATCCTGGTTGCGAAGACACTGCCAAAAAATAATTTTATAAAAAAACGTGTCCTGGTCACATGTTGTGTCTTCTAAAAAGGCATCATATTTTTAAGTAAAGAACAAAGAAGTGCATCACTAAGATAGAGGAAAGCGAGAAACGAACACATAGTCAGAGAGAGTTAGCACGAAGTGGTCACTGACACATTTACTGGGTCAGGGGCACAAAAGAAGCTGCCTACCAGGCCTCCAGTGGAGCATGAAGCCACCAGGGGAGTGTAACAGGAGAGCCATGGAGCCCCCATACAGACTGCTCACTAACCAACCTGCTAACGGCCTCAAAGACAGCAGGATGACAAAGGCTGCCGGTTGCTCAGACCTGCCCTACCACCAGGTGCCAGGATGCCAACAAAGGAGTCTGGTGTGACCCCCCCGCCCATCATCACCACCAGCACCACCACTACCACCCCGCCTCAGTGAATAGCTTGGTTCAGCTTTTGATCTGCAGCAATAGAAGTCCTTTCTCACTTGAGGCAGGGAGGAAAGAAGAGGAATGAAGGTAAGTAGTCAGAAGATTAATACTGGTCAATAAAGTTACTTAATATCAGACTAAGATTTTTTATTTCATCACAAGTTGTCTTAACTCAACATGTACAAAGGCATATTAGTTTTACGCACATATACACTGTGTTGCTCACTTATATGGATACTAGGTAACACAGCTTTTCAAAAAGAGTTTGAATATAGTAATGTTAGCTCAAAATACTACCTAATGATACTGTGACAAACGTAAATAGATTAGTGAGGTGATGTGATAAACTACAGCAGCCCATTTTAGAGGTGGAGGTACATTTTTCTATAGATTCCCACGATGAATATCAGAAAGATTTGCTTTATGTCCACTGCAGGCAACTAATGACTTTTTCCTACAGGATGTAAACAGCACTGATAGGATGTTTTCTCTGAGCTGCACCAACAGACCTCACCGACATTATAAAATCACTTTGTTGTACATGAAACACACACATTCAGATTACTGATCATGCATCTGCATTAAAGACCCCAACAAAGAGGGAATAAAGAATGGAGGTCCTTTAATCAATAAGAGCTGTGAAGAGCAAAGACAGCAGAGACAAAAGAGACTAAGCCTGTTCATACCTTAGAAGAGTAAATATAGTATGGCTACACTCTCTAACAAGTGTCTGCACACTGATAACAAAACAAAAGAAAAAGGATGCAAGCTTGTCACTGACCCTCGAAGATTATGCATTTGGCTTCAAAGGATTAATTCCTCCTTTTCTAAACGTTGGTGTGTACCTACGCTTGTTGGTGTTCACGTCGAAAAAATATATCGTCTTTATACATTTATATATAAACCAGTATCTACTTAAGAAAATAATGCAAGATGGAAAATATGATTAGTTTATTCCAGTTGGTACAATCTGTTACTGAAAGAAATATCAACCTGAAATTACTGAATACCCAGAAATAAAGAAATGTGTTGGTGCGATAACACATCAGTATATCCTGTTCTTGCTTCTCTCTTGCATATCGCGTATACCTGTTATGTTTTGTCTACCCAGGAAGCAGTCAAAATATCAGCTGCTTGTGTGGTGCTGGGTCAAAAACACTCACCACTGGAATATGTTAAAAAAGAAAAATGCTAAAGTTTTTCTAGACAAGCTTTGTTTACATCCAGTACAGTACAAGTAATCAGAATACTTAATACATCTAAGAAAAACATGAGCTTATAGTGAGTCAGAAAGACATGTCAGGCTCATACCTTAATACTCAGGTAGTTGTCACAACTGCGGGACTTTGCTCTGGAGTGCATTTTGCCCAGTGACAGCATTTAGGCACCAGAAGAAATCCGAAACTCCAATAAGTAACGTGTTATCAACTCCAACTGGTTGATCTGATAGTGCACACCATGACCGCCGCAAGTCATTGCTGTGATATCAACAGGTCCAGCACCGTTTCTCTCCCATATCTGCTACTGTGTGTGTGTGTGTGTGTGTGCTGTGGTGTTGGTAGCTGGAGCGGACTGAACTCCAGAGCGTGAGAGAGACAGAGCGCTGGATTCCCCGTCACCCTCCCTCCCTTCCTCCTACAAATCCTCCCCCGCCCTGCTGTTGCTGCTCTGCTGCTGAAGCCTCTTCCAGCTGGATAAATGCACGATGCAACAACTCCAAGCTCATCATTCAGAAAACACACAGACCCACACTACCTAATCTTTGTTCCACAACGGCACACACCCCCAACGCTCGAGCCGACGTGGATCGGACGCTGATCAACTCCTCTGTATGCCCTCGACCCTTCTCACCCCTACCTCCACTGGCGGCTCCCCACTACCCCTCTTGCCACAATGCTCTCTCTTTGTCCTCACAATACAAATGGACTAGGGTTTCAGCTTATTCTGCTGCTTTTCAAAAGCAAAAAGAAAGGAAGACATCAGCATTGGATTGGAGGATCAGGTCACCCATCACAATAGCATTCCCCTTAAACATTGTCAGGGAATTCCCAATCCTTTAACTGCCTCTTCCAAACTAGTGACATACATGAGACATCTGTCTGTTACAGCAGCTAGATATGGTCTGATATCAGTTATTAATACTGACAACTAGTGCCAGAAGTTCATCAATAAGACCCAAAAACACAAAAGAGGTGATTGTTCTCAACAAGAATGTAGCAAAAGTGAACAGCTTGTTAACACTGCATCCCATTTCTTCCTAAATACAGGAAATCCTTGTTGAAGTGAGAAAAAAGGGGGAAAAAAACACGCTCAGCAGGAATGAACACTGCGTGAAATTGGGAAGATCGTGTTAGGTCAGCCTGCTAAACAGAGACAGTAGTGAGGATAGGTAATTAAGTTGCCTTATATTTAGAGATGTCATTATGGTAAGACATCAAAATGACCTGACGGAGACAAGAAGACCCACTGTCACTGACTGGAGTCACACACCACTCGTGGGCTCTCCAAACACACTATGGATATTCTCACGCTGACAAGAATATCCTCTGAAAGTTACGTTTTAATGTAGAACACGACTCGAAGACAAAACAAAGAAAAATACACCTCTGTAAATATAAATATGTCTGTTACACGCAGCACATGCTGGATCTACATTCAGTCTTATTTAGTCTCATTCCTATGTCTACTCTATAATCTGCTATGTAAACAAAAGCAGGCATACCTCACATATGCACTATTCAAATATACAATCCTCTTTCTCCAAGTTGTACACTGTTTCAGCCAAAACAGAACCTATAATTTCTGCCTCCTTGAACTGAAGAGGGCAGTTTTTTTTTCTCTTTTCTTTAGTCTTCATTCTGTCTAAAAGTATTGGGTTGAAAACCATGTCACATGAGCGACAAGGTTAGGTTCATTATATGCATAGCTTGTGCATGCATTCATGTATCTATTCCCAAGTTTACAGTATAAGGATCAGACAGGAAATGAAGGTCAATGACATGCAACAGAGACCCCCAAACCTCCTGCGGGGAGTTACAATCAGCAAAAAGCAACCCTAAATGTTAAGAGAGTTTGAAAAAGTTCTTTTTCAGATGCAGATATCATGTCAGGGCATAATATTTCAGTACTGTGGGACACTGGATTTATTATGGAGGATGTGGCCAAAATATGTATCATGATATATTTCTTCATTTTGGTTGATAGGATATCATTCTGATATATCTAATAATAGAAATAATAATAAAAACTATCACAAAACAGTGCAGTTTACAACATGTAAACATAACAGACACCAGGACAGGACAGGATAAATATACCCGTTCTACCAAAGTTCTTCATTCAAGTGCGTTACAAAGTGAGAGGGAGGTTTTATACTACAAAGTGAATTCAGTATCACCCATAGACAGACTAAAGCAACACTAGTGAACTTTTATGTACTTTGGTGCCCTCTATTGCAGGGTAACTGCATCCCTTCTCTTCTCTGAGCTCTCTCCAGTTTGTCAGTCTGACGTTGATTTTTGTCTCATCTTAAGAAGAAGGTTTTTTTTCCAATTCTTTAACATATAAAAATTAATAAGAGGGAGTGTTAAAAAGGGTTTCAATTAGTTTTTTCATTTCACTACTATAAAAAATTAAACGTCACATTTGTGCAATTGCAAGTGAATTTATTAAGAAATCAGTTAAACATGGGAAATAATTTTTTTGTATACTCTGTATTGATCCGTCTACTCAGTTTTAATTATTACTACACAATAAAATAATGTAAATCCACCAATTAAATGCCAGTTTATTAAAAACCAACAAGACAAGTTTATCTGAATAGCACAATCCATGCACAAGGCAGGATAGTTGTAGAACAAAGCAAGAAATCAGATCAGGTCAGATTTACTAATTGTTATATAGTATATATAATTCTGAGTCACAAGTAAATGCCTTCGTGCCCGAAACAAACCTATTATGGACTATATAACTGTATTCAAGAGGACGACATTGTTCTGTCAGAAGAGCATGAGTGTATATGTGTAACGCATATGGTTTTACACTGATGAGGGAGGGACGATTGAGATTTAAACAGCTCGGTTTTTATAGGCTTCACACCTGCTCGCTGTCACAGGCACATTTTCCAATACTCTCTGCCCCAAGGCTGTAGTCTAAAACTATCCAGAACACTGTGGAACAGAAGAAACAAACATGGTGGGTTTCTGCATAAAGAAAAGCACATATTTAACCTTACTATGGGCTGTAATCCTTCGCTGGATTACTTTTTTGTGTGAGTAGTTTACTTTTAGATCTACTGTATGTAGACTGATTATTTGGAATCTTCTCAGCGTTGGCTGAAACTATCTGAAAACACTCCCATCTTCTTTCTGTAATTTTACAATTTTATAAGTAGTTTTTTTCTAGTTGCATTTTGCCTGCAACCTCAAACTGTTTATATTGAAATCAAGATTGCAGGGAAATGTCTTTACCTTAATAGATAAGCTCCATTTTCACTAATATGCCTCCACAGCCAACACAGTTAAACTTTTCCTGTTGTTTTTCTATGTGCAATCATGAGGTTTAAAATAACCCCATTTACGCATGTTTCTGGTAAACAATATTTATGTGATCTGAAAAAGCAGATAGTGGTGGTCCCAGTGGTACAGGGGTGGGTCAAATAAAGCTATCAGGGGAACAAATTAGTCAGACGACATGAGCTGTAGTTCCATCATTTTTCATCATGTCTTACTGATAAAAACGTGAACCACTTAAGAGGGGGTGGATGAAAACAGTGCTTGTTCGCATAAAAAGAGACATTTTTGTGGTCTGTTTTAGACATGCACACACCAACAAGCATGGGTAAACACCAGAATTTAGAATGAGGAAGAATTAACCCTGTAAAGCCAAATGTATCATATTTGATAGTATCTGAGACATTTCACACTACTTTATGGTAGAAACTTTACTTAAAACTCTGTTTTACTCCATGATGCTGATCAACACCAGAAAGCAGAAAACTCCACAACAATAATTCGGACCAATCACATGGTAATAAAATGTAAAAATACAAAAAAAATTTAATTCTTATTTCAGATTTTACTGGAGGGAAATTTTAGGTTTTAAAACTTTTCTGCCCAGTTAGCAGTGAGTTTTAAAGGTTAAAAAGAAGAACGACTGATCTATCTTGAATTTAAGCGATGTGGTCAAAACACTGCTGGAGGTAGATGTGTGATCAGTGTGATGAACTAACACAAACACACACCAAACTGTGGAATGTGACACCTTCTTCCTACCTCACTTCATACCAACCCCTCAGTGCCACACAGACCACCAACAGCTGGGATAAAAACTTTAAAGATTTACTTCTTCACTCCTTACAAACGACACCAGCTGTGACAATGTCTATCTTGTAAAGTTAGATACAGTATATTCGCTACAGTAGGCTTTATTTCTTGTTAGAAAAAAAGGAATGAAAACAATCTAATGGAGAATTTAAGATTTTGGCCAAACTTTTTTCTCTTTAAAAGGCAAATTTTGACAAGCAGAGTGAAAACGTGTCTTTGGATAACTTGTTTCGTCTGACACTACAAAAAAGTCTGTCGCCTGAAACTAGGAAATGCAGTGATTTATTAAACACTACAAACCTCAACACATCAGATTTTATTTGATATTTTTGTCCATAAATTATCCAAAATAGGTTAAGAAATCACATTTTTTTAAAAAAAAGCAAATAAATTATACATTTCATCTGTAATTACACCTAATTTCTTGAGGATGATACCTTTAGTGTTTCAAAAACGAAAAAAAAAGAAAAACAATTTCCGATTCTAAATCTTCTGAAAGAAAAGCAAAAACATATTATGTTTTATTCTTATTGATAAATTTAACCTCTGTGTTAAAGAAGTTGAACAAATACGGGGAGCAAAGTGAACGAGCCATCCCTCTCCCTCTGTCCGTCTCACACATGCTTGAGAAATCACATAACCCTCCAGGCTCACACAGCCAACGCTGTTGCCCCCTCTGACCCCTCTCAGCCAGTCCCAGTAGGTTACTTCAAACAGTCACTGAGACTCTGAAGTGAACTTTTCCTCCTCTTGCACACAGACTGCACATTTCCCATTGATTACCCAGTTTACAAATGCGCACAGCTTCCCAAACAGAAACACCTACACTGCACCCGAAATTCCAGCTCCCCAAAGCCACCACAAGATATACAGTAGCATCCAAATTTATATGAAAATTTGTTTTGAAGTGAATAAAAACCAAAAGTGTTACATCAAACATCCATAAAAATGCTGTCAGGAATGTGAATCTGTGATCTATTACCAAGACAGTGTCGTACAGCTGTTCCACCAACAACCCGACAATATCTGTTCCCTTTACTGCGGGGAAACACGGCGAGAGTGTGCCACCTGTCACAGCCGGCCCGCTATGTACCTTACCCCCCTGCTGTGGACGTCTCACTCCAACACAAAAGCCAGTGTTTTCCCTGAACACGCAAGCACAGGTGGCACGAGGAGGCAAGGTCAGATTACAGAAGCAGCACCCACAGTTCAATGAGTCAAGGAGAACACGCTCAGTCAGACTGACGAGATATTCATACACAGCAGAATGTAATGAGACCAAGAAATACACTGAATCATGGCCTATACTTTTCCTAAAAAGAGGCAAATGGTTGTATTTTAATAAATAGTCCCTGTTTTAAACTTTTAGAATAATGCTATAGAACAGCTTGACTCCTTTTAGTCTCTAATCTGACATAAAAATTTAACTTTCTTGTCTTTAACACGCTGATGCTTTATTTATTTCATCTTGGAAAGATGGTATCATGCTCATAAATCTCTTTCAACAAAAATTAAAACCAAAAATGCACTATATGAGTGACTTTTTTTCAGATGAAACATATTGTTACAATATATTTCTGAATGACCGTGCTAAACTCTCAGATTAATCCAAATAAGCAATGTGTTTTTTAATAATATCTCCAAAAAACAAAGATCTGACAGAAGAGACTGAGTATCTGAGACAAATAAGTGTGACTCAGTCCAACCTTGAATCTAAAATAATCTGTCAAAATATTTGCTGAATGTAAAAAATCTGCACTTACCTCACTGTGCTTTCTGACTTTGTCGTTTCCAACAACACACAGACTACTTGCTGGCGCTCTGAGCACTGAGGAGCTGACAGCTGTCTAACCAGAGAGGACCAGCCCCCGAGTCCTGGAGCAACCTGACATGTTCCATCAAACACACTGTTTTGTTGACTGAAGGGAATCACAATATTAAGACTAACCAGGCAGAAAGTTTCCCAGCCCCTGAGGCATCCCAATTCCTCAGCAGGGCGTAACCCTGCAGCTTTATCTGCACCCATCTCCCCTGCGTGTACTCTGTGAGGGGATCCAAGAGCAGAGCAACTCAATTGGCGTCTAGACAACTGCACTTTACCTGTGCTCTTTGGTCCCCAGCGCTCATAAGCAAACATTTTGGTTATGTTATCTTATTTGTTTTCACAAATCAGTTATGTACTTTTCTACCCTTTATTTTTTTGCTGAAACATCTAAATCCGCTTTAATCTGCAGTGTTAATATAAAGGATTATCACAATAAAGAGATCAACAGCATTGCAGGCTCGCTAATCAATAGAGACAAAACAAAGCCTGTCACACTGCAAACAGCCTCCAGTGTTTTTGATGGCACCAGATGTCAGTCTGCATTGTTATATGGATTACTTGAGCCATTCAGCAAACACCTCCAGGTGTGCATTCCACGCTGGGAAAGGGGGCGTAGACAGCTCCTCTGGATCAATAAAAAATGCTGACTTTTCTCTTCTGAACTCTACAGAGAAGAAAAGTGGGTTAAGTGCAAATGCTCTGTAAAGAATTTAAATTGTTCCCTTTTACAGAAGCACCAGAATCTATCACTTATGTGGCTTTAGGAACGAAGGGAAGTGCATGTAAGTAAGTTCTGGTATGAGGTGTACACCTGGTCTCCATGGAGTCTTTAATCTTTGCAGGAAGAAACTGAAATTAGAGACCACACCAACACATCCTTCACAATGAACCAACTACAGTGTGTAAACATTCAGAACAAATGAATCACTTAAAGTCAGACAGGAAGCATTGTGATGCAAGTTAAGAGTTTTATGTAAATAGCGTGAATTATTATACTTCTTTGACAAGATATAGTGCATATGTTCAGTTTTCGAATATTTCAATCTCATCAGCAAAAATTAATGTTGGAATGTTTAATTACCTTATTTATTTATGTATTTTAGGAAGATCATTTATGTACGTATTCTGTTCCCTCGCTTGATAAGAACATCTAGATGCAGATCTTCAAAATTTTCTTGATGTTATTTGTGTTCCTCTTGTACATTGACACAAAGCTGTCTTGAAGGTCCACAAACAGTCCTCTCGACTCCACGATCTGTTTTATCCCAACAAACAGCAAGAGCTTAGATACTTTATATCCACCACTTTTTTGGCGGATAAACGTTCCCATAATCCGACTTTATGGTCGTAACATGCTCCATTCATAAAAAGTTTCCGCGAGTTGTGTATCTATCCAACAACATACATGTCGTCCCATTAGACAATGTGTGAATATATAAAATAAAATAGAACTTCTAAAATAGACTGTTATACTTGGTAGTTAGCGAAGACCGGAAATGAACAAGTGAGCTTCGTGGGGGACCAGGTGTCATGGCGACACCCGCTGTCATAACAGGAAAGTGGTGGGTTGACAATCCGAGCCTGATGCCTAATCCATTAAATTAGATTGAGGGGACTCCCTTCAAGTTGTAGAATAATAGAGATTAAATAATAAAGATTAGCTCCATTTCTATTGGTTGTTTGCCTTTCAGTGTTGGCTCTGTGAGGGACTGGTGACCTGTCCAGAGAGAAACCTACCTCTCATCTGGTAAGCGCTAGGGATAGACTCCATCCAAACTTGCAACTAGTTTACTCAATGTGATTATAGAGAACTGTTTTCAAATGAGGAAAATGAAACCTATTTGGTCGAAAGTTGTGACAAAATGTGGGACATACTAAAATGATTTGGAAACATCTCAGGGACAACCCTTAAAATCAAACCATAATGGCTGTAGCTTCATAAATGAGAAATTAATATGTTTAGGCTTGTTGAAGAAAAAAAGTAGGTTACTGATTCATAATGGGATTTTTCAGTACCTTTACAAAATCTACAGTCTTTATTACAAATTAGAATTTATAAAACAATCTCCTCTGAATGTGCAGAGTCCCGCCTGTTTATAGACACCAAAAAAAAAAAAAAAGCGAGTTGCCATGTCCTCTGTTCCAGTAAACCAAAGGATGCAAACCACAGTGATAACCATCACTAGGCTCATTATAGCGATACTCAACATCTTGCACCTGATCATTTTTAAATGCAGATCTGAGGGAGTGGAAAAAGAGACAAGAGGGTGGACAGAGGGAACGATAGGGAGGGTGAGGTGTTTCCTGTTTCCATTTCTCTGATTAGACCAATCTCCTGAGGATAAGAAAAAGGCATTTTGTCATTGAGAGCACTTCTCAATGACAAAGCAAAATTTTGTCTCGTATACATTTCTTTACATGTCTGGATTGAATAAAAACAGCAAATAAGCTAGAAAACACAAAGGCATATTGATTGAGGATTATTTTACTCATATAACTAGAACAAGTTACAAAGCCAAGAAAAAATAGATATTTTACAATATCCGCATTTTTTCCAAACTCTGCTCTGTTAAATCCAGCAAAATGATTTTCAACTGAAGAGCTAAAAGCCAAACAACAAATTTCCAGGCTCATTTAAATGCACATTATGAGAGTTGTTGGTATATTTGTCTGTCTTTGCCACTATGATCAAATGCTTTATGTAAACCAAAAGCTCACTCCATTTAGTCGTGGGTTGTTGTCAGAGTAATGATGCCTTCCTGTTTAAAGATGCAGCATTGATAAACTTCTGAAATGCTGGGGGTAAGATTATTTGTGGCCCCCAGAGACACAAGTCAGAAAGTCAAGCCAAAAGTGCCAAAAAAACTGCAGTATCTTGACCAGTCACTGAAGAGTAGGTCAGTCCCCATGAATCCCATTATAAAATCCTAAATTTCAGAGCAGAACTATGTATATCAACTTCCTGTTTTCCTTTTATATCGGTTATAAAAATTTTAGTATTGGAAAAATTACAGATTTAATTTATATTAAAATTTAAAGGTATGCACTATCAACATTGAGTGACAGGTGAATCACAGCTCAACTTCCTCATTTACATAACTTTTAACACATTTCTTTAGGTGGTCAGAGAAAGAAAGGCCACCATCTCTCAATCTAATGATTTATGTGTCACAACATCATAAAAACATTCGTAATTCTCATATTTCAGACCCTACAGGTTTCCATTAGGTTAAATGCTGAAGTAGAGAAGACTGAACAAACATAGATTATTTGTAAGGACTGCCAGGAGTAAGTGTCTTCTCTCCAAAAATAAACAGTCACAAAGTTTATGTTTCTGGCGAAACCATAAGACATCTGGAACAATGTCCTTGAGACAAAAGCTGATATGCTCAGCTAGAATTTACAGAGCCACATTTGGGGAAAAACTAAATACAGCATGTCAGCACAAACACCTCATACAAGCCATCAAGCTGTTTAAAGGAGAGATGATTATTCGGCTCGCTCTGCAGCTGCAGAACCTGGAAACCTCTCAGACATGGAAATAGCAATTAATTGCTCTGTAGAGTAAACCAGAGTATTTATATACCGACAAACAACAAGAAAATAATTCCATTTACAGCAATAAATCTACTTCAAAAATCCTGAAAGATAATTGAAACGAAAGCGATGCAATGATCCATCCATCCATTATCTACCGCTTATTCCTGAACAGGGTCATTGGGGGGGGGGGGGGGGGGGCCTGGAACCACCCCCATTTAACCTTGGGAAAGGAAGGGGGCCCCCCCCAAACAGTCCACCAGTCTTTTTTCAAGTACTACCACCCCAAACCCTTTCGT
>JBAMHX010000007.1:15106314-15136688 GCA_037177515.1 Pseudomugil tenellus | reverse complement strand
CCCCCCCCCCCCCCCCCCCCCCCCCCCCCCCCCCCCCCCCCCCCCCCCCCCCCCCCCCCCCCCCCCCCCCCCCAAGCCAATCCCAGCTGACATTGGGCGAGGAGCGGGGTACACTCCGGACAGGTCGCCAGTCTTTTGTTAAGTAATGACACCATAAAATATTTCATGTGTCGTTACTCATGAGGTGGACCTAATTTTGGGATCTGGTAAGAACCAGATATTCATATTATATCCTGAGATTTGAAATAATTCTTTAAAAATTTAACTTTTAGAACGTTAGAAATAATACAGCTTATGTCTCCACAATTTATGCCTGGCATACAATGGTGCAAGTAGTATTACTGCTCTGATACTGTATTTACAACTTTTTAAACACTTGCACACTGCCCTCCTCTAGTGGACAATGACTAAAGTAGACATTTTGTGGAATACAAAAACATGATGTATACAGTTAACTTTAATACAATAACTAGACTTTAGTTTACTGTATTTCATAATGAAATACTGCAACAAACACAAAAATGCAACTTACATTGTTATTATGTTCAAATTCCCATTAACCTCCCCAAAGTGTATGTCCGATATTGATAATCAGTTTGGCAACCCTGATTTATAATAAGGATTTGTTTCATCTATTAGTATGCAAATAAAGGCGAGGCAAGCTGAGAAGGGGAGGGGGTGGTCAGAAAGAGCTGAGAGGAAAGCTTGCAGGGGGAGAAAAAGCCGTTCACCCAGCAGCTCACATTGCCTGGCAACCCCACCACCAGGCAGGGAATGTGTACAGTGTCTGCAGGCTGCTTCTGCTTACTCTCACCAACAGAGGTAATTGCTTAAAAATAGAAGAAAAACAATTGTGGGAAATTAACACCAAGTGCTAAAGCTGAAATGTGCTTTTTGCAAAATGAATGATTGTTGATTAGAATTGTTGAATGAAAGCACCACAAAATATGATTCTTCAGTGAATTTACCAAAGACATAAGCAACTTTTGGCTTTCACATCGATCCCTGACAGCTACTGTCAACTATTATCAATGCATCTTAAACGCTACAGTTATGAAAATGCATAGCTTGCATTTCATTTTGAGATTATCCCATTTGATTACTTTTAGTTTAAATCCAACCAAAATGCAGCTACATTATTCTATTGCATATCTGATGTCTATATGTTAACAATGAGAATAAACGCTTTATAAGTTGCATATACCTCAATTTACTCATTCATTATTTTACTTTGCTTGAATTAGAGGACATGGAGCAAATTTCCTTTTTTCCATGTCAGACTTGAGTCATAATTAGTGAACCACTTTTCCCTCCAGATTCAACTGTTCAGCTTAGGGCTTAATCAAGTGGAAATTTGGAAAAGGGGTTGTGGGGGTGGTCAGGGTTGGGGTGCAGGAGAGAAAGAAGCAATTGTTCAGATAAAGGCCTCATGTTGGGTTTGCTTTGATGTCTCTCTGGGGGATGTACTGGGATTTTACAGTAGCATTACATCCCAGTACTTTTTACTGGCTGCCATTTAAAGAGCAAAATACAGCCTGCAAGATTTGCAAGATTATGCAAAGACCAGAAATGTCTTTTTAAATGATTATTTATTATGCTTTTAAAGTGACAAATTGACCAATAATCCAAATACAATAAAGATATTGTGATTAAATGATTTACTGCTTCTAAGAAAAACTTGTAAACATGTTTTGAACAGTTAGCAAAATCAACTTTTTAGTGAAATTTCCCTACAGACAGGCTCCCACTGATCTATTCTGCACCAAAGCCTTTATTATGCATGTGTTGAATGAAAGCTAGCGCATTGATGGTTTGAGGATAGTCATGTTTTCCTGACACAGCCTCTCTAAATAAGCCTCATGTAAAACAAATTGGCTAAAAAAAACATCCATAGGTTCCCCAAGAAGCTTCAAAACAAAAAAAATAAAATAAAATGTAGAGTTGAAAAATTCCCGATTGTGCAAAATGTAGCTGAACAAAACCCAAAGACAGTACGATGTCATGATAAACTGGTCAGACCTCTTACCTTTTCTTAGCAGCAGGTGCATGTGCGACATTTCTGTTATACTGTCTCCAGAAACCATCTCCTTCCTACAGCTTCTCTCCAGAAAGTTTCCCTACTTGTTGCTGAATCAGCGCACCTTCCGTGGAGAAGTGCAAACTGCAGATATTTGCGCCACTTCGCCTTCATGTAACAGTTTTAACAGCGCTGCGCAATCTCACATTTGGCTGGAGGTTTGTGGTTGTCAGTGCAAGTTGTCCAAGCCGTACAAAGTGGTTATTTGCATTAGGCAGACCCTCCCCTTGCCTTTCATAGCTGCCATTGTTTGTCACAGTCGGAGCTCGGATTCAGCCCTTCACTAAATCCCTGATGAACGGAGCAGGAACGCAGCTTTATTCTCAGCTGAAACTGGCAATTATCACAAAGAAACTATTATGCCAACTATATTTACATCTATAGCTCAATATGAAAAGCAGTTTAGGATAGAAGAGTAATAAAAAGCTATTTTTTGCTGGAGTGACAGCAGCTGTGGTCACGTGGAACACGTGTTTTCTTTGTGGATGATGGAAATATTTCACATGATTACAGCATCCAACCTCTTCACTTGTTTTTATGTATTTATTTTACTGAGAAAAATAATTATTCACCATTTAGGCAAATTGTAGCCTTTTGTGAGCAAACACTTTTTATTTACTGATGCAGCAACTTTATTTGGTTGTGCCAAATCATCCGAAAGAAGTATGTTTATTAGATTCCTGTTTTTTTACACTGGTATAGTTTGCAGGATGCCCAGACAGGTTTCCTTCTCCTGTTACATTCAGATCTCGATTTCTCTCTGGGAGAGAGCTGGATTTTCTTTCTACTTTATTTTGTTGAAGATACAAAGCAGAAAATGTAACCTCAACATTAGAATGAAAACCAATGCGTTTTTAAAAACCTTATCAGATTGTGCTGCTTTATAGTGATGAGTAATCCTTATAGGTACCAAAAGTCTGGTTCAACTTGTCAAACTATCTGTAGGCTACTTTGGTGATAGCTGGAGGTGAAATGAGGCAAGAGGTTTGTATTTGTCATAAATTTGTTCTGGTAAAGGCGCAGATTGGGGTTGGGATGTATATAGTTACGGTTTAATGCAGAAAAACAGTACATTTTCTTTTTAAAACGGAAGTCCAGGAAATCCACTTGTTTATAATGGACCTGCCAACATTGTGTTTTTCTTCTTGTCTGATCGTTGCCACCTAGTGGCTGCCAGGCTGATCCGAAACAACGTGAGCAACTTGGAAATTAGAGTAAAGTTTATAAATCATGCTGTGCATTCAGCTTCTCCACGTGCATGTAATCTATTATAATAACTTATGGTAACATAATTTAACTTTTTCACAGTCAGAGTGTTATTTGCGTCTCCTTGAGAAAATCCATCCATTTTCTTCACCCAGTGGGTAGCAGGAGTCGATCCCTGCAGTCATTGGGCGGGAGGCAGGGTACACCCTGGACAGTAGGCATGTCCATCACACGAACTTGGGAAAATGTTATAAAAAAAATAAAAATAAAACCTCTGCAATAATATAAATGAACTATATAATGTTTATTAAAATATATAAAACACAAAATTAATATATGCATAATTATATCCACGATTAAATATGCATATAGGGTATAATAATTATTCAGTAAAATGTGTTTACATATATAGATTTTTTTATACACATAGATATTTTTGCATTAAAACTGGCAGTGGTGATATCACCCCCCTCCCAACCCCAAAGGCCCCCTCCCTCCAACCCCACCCTCAAGCAGGAAATCCCTCAGTCCACAGTCGGCCCCATATGAGTGAGGCCTCTGCGAAAAGCTTGAAAGCAGCAGCACCTTTACACCTGAGATCTGTGTTTTGGGAAAAGTGTCACACAGAGCAATGTGACTATATCGACAGATACTGTAGCTTGTAGAACTTTAATCAAACACTTGTGAGGATAAACGGGGACACGTCTAAAGTTATCTGACCTGCTCCTCTCTTTTGGTTCCCTTAATTAATGTGTGTTAATACTGCAGCCATTTCAGCAGAAAATCTACAGAAACACTGAGCCACTCAATATTTACTACTACACAACAACATCTCTCCGGTCCAGTAACGTCTCCCACCACACTATATGTTTCATTAGTACACCTAATCTCAGGATATATCTGTGTATATCTTGCAGGAGGACAATAAGAAAGATCCTGAACGGAGCACGAGACATTCCCATTGAATGACTAAGTCCTTCAGACTGGTGTGGTTGGTTGTGGTTGGTCCTGTACAGCTTCAGTCCCTGCACCCTAAAGGCTGTCATGTCTGGTGGTAATGGTGGTAGTGGTGGTGGTGGTGGTGTTCATGGTGATGGTGATGCTCGTGGCGCTGGACCATAGGTACCACAAAGCCTGGACTACCTGGAGGGCCAGATGCCTGCTCTCTCTCCAGGCTTGGAAGTACAGAGGACACTGTGGGTTGCTGAGGGTGAGACTGAGGTGGGAGTGGAGTTTTGGATGGGGAGAGACCCTCACGAGCTTTGGCCCTCAGGCGTTTGCTGTGACTGTATTGCAAAGGGTGCTGGTGGTGACTGGAAGGTGGAGCTTGGTGCGGCATGTGATAAACATCCTGACCTCCATGGCCTGCAGCACTGCTACTATGCAACATAGATTGCAGAACAGGATGGTAGCCATGGCATTTAGTGGATTTGCCACCTCCAGTGGCTCCATTATTCCCACCACTCCCCTTGTAGGTTCCTTTGGGGGATTTGAGGAGATGTGTATTTTTGCTTCGAGCTTCTGCAGGGTTGTAGCTATCACTGATGACCTGTGACCGGCGCTGGTGGACAACTTGGGCTTCTGGGTCCTGGGAGCGGGAGCGACTCTGGCTTTGTGAGCCCCGAACATGAGCTTCCTGAGGGGGGAAGACAGTGGTGTTTCCTGAAGGACAGGAAAGAGGCAGCGAATTAATCAGGTGGGCCAAAGAAAGGAGATTTATTCACAGTCTGGTGCCTTACTGTCAAGGTACGCAGAAAATGTTTGCAAATATGTAAAAGAACAACAAAAAAACACACTTTTTTACAAAAAACAAAAAAACAAAAATAGGTTTGTAGAAATTGGCAGGATGCATTGTAAAAGTGAAAACAACTAATTTGTTGTGTATTTGAGGATTTATTATTAATACAGATTTATCAAAGGAGATGGTGAGTTGATGGCTTTCAAAGAAGTCAAAAGCCATTTCAAATGAATATTTCATTACTTTCTAAGCAATACTTATAAATATAATAAAACAGAATATTAATAGAGTGCCAGACAGGCTAAAACTACACCTACCTTCAAATCTGGATGTGTAATTCTCAATACCAGCAAGGTCCAGGTAGTGATTTCTTCTCTCTGTGTTCTCATCCACACAGTAATGTTGGCCCTCAGTAGCAGGTGGCTCATTGCTTTGTCCCCTACTGTTATAAAAATGCACAATTAAAATTGCAATCCTGAATAGTTTATACATTTTTATTTGTGATTTATACAGAAGAAAACATATAAATAAAGGATCTACTGCAGGTATTGACCTGATATAGGAGGACAGCCGTTTGTCGGATGAACGACCCTCCTCCTGGTGACTGCGATCTGAGGAAGAAGTAATCTGAGTTCAGACCAGGAAGAAGTACAGGGGACCACCTTACATGCATAAAGTCCTCAGCCTCCAGCAAGCA
Organism: Pseudomugil tenellus; assembly: GCA_037177515.1. Classification (NCBI taxonomy): domain Eukaryota; kingdom Metazoa; phylum Chordata; class Actinopteri; order Atheriniformes; family Pseudomugilidae; genus Pseudomugil; species Pseudomugil tenellus. The sequence goes on along the minus strand of JBAMHX010000007.1, from coordinate 15,130,970 downwards.
CCTGCATTTAGACTGTTAACAATGATAGTTCAGAGTGCTCTCCATCATAAGAGGAGCAGTTTGTAAGTACAATGATTGGTCCAGGGTATGTAGGAGTACTTTTAGTGACCCCGACTTTTTTACGAAACACTTGATCTGAAATGGTTCTCATAAATGACTCATGTCTGACTGGTTGTTGAGCAGTCTGTTGAGATGATTGTAGCTTCTTTCTATCTAACCTGGCTAAGAGCAAAGTTTACACATCATAGAGTGATGTTTAGATCGGTTCAAACATCTTCATGTTCTGATCTATGAAAATGTTCACAATTACACACGCTTGTCCCCAAGGCTGTGAAATAACTTTATAAATATTGATTTCCTGCAATTATTCTTTTTAAAATCAATATTTTTACAATATTTACAAGTTTGATTTAATGTTGGGCAAGAGTATATGTTGCCCACATTTTCTACTTAGAGTTTTAGATTGCATTAAGTTGTACCAGCACTTATTACAGTAATCTGACTAAAGTTACAACTAAATACTGATTATTTATAATGGACCGGATCATTATTTTGTTCAGAATGGTGTCCCAAGCGAGACAACCCCAATTATTGAGATAATTTGTAAGCATTCACATTGATTTCTATTTCTCTGTAAGCTCTGCACTGACAACGTTTTATTAAAAAGTCTCTAAAACTAGTCTGAAAGGGACCTTTTCAAACATTTACTGTTTTTATTATGGTATACATAAGTTGGGATTAATTACCAAAAGAGGTTATATATTTCATTGTATTTATCTGTTTATTTGTTTGTTTGTTTGTTTGTTTGCAACTTTATGCAAAAACTCCGGGAGGAATTTTTTTTTTTCTTAGAACGGCTCTAACTTAGATTTCTTTCGATTTTGGGAGTGATCCAAATCCACATCTGGATCAAGGAATGTTTTGAAGGATTTCTTATCATTGCAAGATGGGACCATTTTCAGTATATATGCATATAACTCCACAATAAATGATCAGGATATTTGGCTTAAAAATACAGGAAAACCCAGCAAAACTCTGGATATTATGATCCCCAACAGAAAAAAATAAAGGCTTGTTGAAATGCAATCACTGCAAAAGAACAAATTAAGGTGTGAACATGCAACTAACACCACAATATAACCAAGAGGATTAATCGTTTGTATATGTAGGACTCTAGCAATCTAGTATAGTATAATATAGTATAGTCCACATATAAAATGAATGCAGGACTACAACACAGGGTGTAAATGAGCTGACTAATGGAGTCTTTGAGTGCTTTTCTGGTTTTAATCATGCAATTTGTTATTTAAACATGTCAATATGTCAAACCCTCACAATGTTGTGTATTTTCAATTACCTGCTCCTGTTTCTCTTCTGAAGCACTTTGGTTCAGGAGTGACAGTCAGTTTAACACGGAGAGTCTTGCTCTTGTTATGGCAGGAGTGGTTCACAGAGGCGTCCACCACATCATATATAGTATGCATTAAACTCGACATGTCCTACAGTGGAAGAATAAAAACACGTATAACACAAAAATCTAATAAAAAGAATGAATCCTTAGTATTAATATGTTTTAAAATAGTCTAAATACATAAAAAGCTATCAAGGAGTGCAGAATCAGGAAAGACAAGACCAACACATTCACACACCTCTTTCGTAACTTTCCCACTGTTGTCAAAATCATAAAGAGTGAAGATCCACTCCTGCCGGTTGTCATCCTCAACAGAAATATCACACTCCAGATCCTGAGAAAACATGCTTCTTTAATACAAAAACTTAAGCCATGACATGCTTCTTTTTGACCGTCATATCCAATTTAATATCCCACCTCAAAGACAGAATACAGGAACATTTATGACACAAGGGGGCAGCAAACGGCAATGTATTATATCATTTGTTCCATTCTTTTCATTAGAAGCATTTCACATAATGCAGGACAATAATTCCTGAAGCGTTTGTTTTCTACTACATAATTATATAAAATTAGACCAACAGAAAAGAATGGTGTCATTAAGTTTATATCTTTCTGCTTAATTCTTTCAGTCATTTATTCATTTTCTATACCGTTCAGTCCAATCCAGGGTTGCGGGGAAGCTGGAGTCTACCCAGCAATTAACAGGCGAGAGGCAGGGAACACCCTGGACAGTTTGCTAGTTATCATAAGGCCAACACAGAGACACAAACAACCACTCCCGCTTGCTTAATTCTTTTTTCTTATTGTTTTACTGTTTTACTTTACAACTTATTCACAGTAACTTTGACTCAGACGCAGAGTCCATTAAGGCTTTGTAATATCACATCGGCTTATATAAGTAGCAGTGTACATTGAAGGGCAGAGCTAAGCAGTTCCTTATAACATGCAAGTCCAAACATTACAATGTATTTTTTCCATTTGGCCTTTGGATCCAATCAGGATGTAATTTAATGACAAATGATCTGTGCAGTGGGTGAGGGCGTACAGTAGAAGCCCGGTTACCACCAGCATGTTTCTTCTAAACGTATGGCTCCAAACTTTTCATGCACTGACACACAAACAATTTTAACATTACTACTACATGCATTGTGAACTAATCTGACCTAAAATAAACCCCATCCTTATGAATTCTTTGGTGGATTATGTAAACGTCTCAAAGCAGGTCTGGACCAGGACTTCCACTGTGGAACATCTCACTGAAAGTTTTTTCTACGCCTCCATTGCACAACACACATGTGATGAGTTGTGCTATTTTCTATTGTACGTAAAATCAAAGCACAGTCCTGAAATGTTCTCACTTACATTGAGGCTGATGCGTTTCTTTCCCGATGCTTTGGCAGCATCTCTGAGACATTCTTTCTCTCCATCCTCGGAGTGTAGGTACTGCAGATAGCTTTCGCAGCCCTCGACTTTCTCTGCAGGTAGAACCACTGTCGACACAAGAGACGGTAAGAGTTCGAGACAGAAACAAGGTTCTGATGCAGAGAAACATTTTGTGCATACAATGTCCATAAGATGATCTCTAAGGACTACCAGATACTGTAAATACAAATCAGAGGCTTAAAAGACTGATGCATTTACAAAAGGATTTAATTTTAAATGTTCTGCAATGGATGAATTATTTTAAATTATCCATTATTAGATCTACTTTCTGCAGGATTAAATATTTAGGAGCCATTTAAGCCTAGAGAAGATCATTGAGTGAAAAAAAAACACCCTTCTCCACCTACCCTCCAGGGGACAATGTTGATCTATGGACTGTCCTTCCTTCAGCTCGCCATTTGGAAACTCCTAGTTGAAGGGAAGAAATAAGGAGAGAGAAACAAGGAGAGAAGGAAAAAGAGAGAGGGGGGGGGGGGGGTCAGAGATGTAAGTGAATCTACAGTTCAGACCACAGACACAGAGAAAACAAACAGTTCCAGCTAAAGCGTTTCCTACTCAGATGAGCGGGAGAGAACTGGAGGCTCCAGCGCCGCCAAACACTTTGAACATCTGCATGCTTATTGTGTTTCACTGTCTGGGACACAGCGAGCGCGGCCGCAGCCAAGCTTTCAAGATTCCTCCGAGCCCTTCAAACGGATCCCTCACATCCATCAAAAAACCCGTGATGCACTTCATCATCCGAGCTCTCGCTCAGCCAACCTGTTTATTCTCATCTTGCTTGACATGAGAGACCCGCTGAGGAGCGTTTGATAAAAGCTCAGAGTTGGGGGAGGAAAAAGTTTACTTGTATTTATTGCTTACGGCTCGACTCTGAGAAGTTTGCTTTATGTGAAACCAACCTCAAAAATGGGGTCTGTGCAGAATTTATTTTAAATGGGGAATAATTGCCAGATGGAAACTTCCATGAGATAGGATGGAACTGATTCATTACTCAATTCTGCAACTGTAAGAAACAAAAGCGGGACAGAGAGATGGATGGAAAAAAGCTGTGCTGTCATTTGTGAATAATATACATCCAGCATAAAACAGAACCGCAAAGCATTCCACGTAAGTGCTAATGCACAGGGACACAAAGAAAAGGGAAACACACACACACTCACTTACAGCTATTTTTTAATTACAACTGGATTGTGGAAACAATGAAAATTAAATGCAGCACAGGCCCTAAACCACAAGCACTTAAACAACAAATGATTAATCTTGTTTACGTCATTCTCGGGCATCTAAACTGCTCCACACACACTTTGAAATAAAATCTCAGCAGATTGAACCGAGGAGGCCCGCTGAAATGAGGCAAATAAAAAACAGATAGATGCTAGAAAACAAAAGAACTCCATGTACCTTTGACAGAGCTCAGGCTTTAGTCAGAGACTGAACATCTGCATGCGTTTAGGTGAATGAGCCCCCCCTTTTCCAACTTCTCAGAGTAATCACAGCGCTAGGGCCCATGGTTCTGTTTAACAATCTCAAAGACTGTGATTATTCCTCACTTCAGAGGATGATACCTCCGGCCTGTAATCTGCTCCTGACCTTCAGCGCTATAAAGGAGTGGAGCCTGTTAAGTCTCAGGGTCAAGGCTCGGATAGCCCCCTGCAAATTGGCCACAGGAGACACTGAGAGAAAACAGAAAGAGAGTCGAGGGGAGGGATGCGGGAGATGAGCAAGAGGAAGGAAGGAGCAAAAGCGGGGGAAAGGGAGAAAAGGAGGGAAGGAAAGATAAGAGACAAAAACAAGAAAGAAGGGACACAGATAAGAGTGGGGGTAGAGGATGTTGCCGTTTATGAAAGGAGCCTATCTGTTGCTTACTCTGGTCCCTTGAAGCTCGGTGAGAGACATGGAGGTGGGTTTTTAGAGGCGCTGGGAGGCTTTAGGGAAAGTAAACTGGTACCACTCCCTGGGCTCAAAACAAGAAGTCATCTCTAATAATCAAACACACATTCTCAAAGCAAAAAGAGAGAATCTGCATTAATACACACATAACACACATAAACCCATCTCTAGTAGTTTCTGTAGCCAAGTTGTTGTTTTCTTTCTGTACTGGAAGCTTTTATCTCCCCTCTTTGTACTCCAGTCCCTTAATGAAGGGCAGTATGTAAGAAAGAGGGAGTTCACACAGGCACACTGTTCTGTTGCTCAGAGGAACATCAAAGACAGCCATTGATTCTTCCCATCCTCGTTCTCAGGAGGGGAGCAAGGTATAAGCACCTCTAAATGAAAGACCAAATTCCGGCTAAATATAACGAAACAAATCAATCAACCAGATGCCCAAAATGGATCTTGTCTCTAATTAAAATTCAGATATCAGGAGACGTCTTGCTGGGCGTTCAATGAGCGGACTGGCAGGCCTTGTGTTGAACACATGGTGCTCCCACCATCACCAGGACCACCTCCATGCTCAATACATCCATTGGGGGAGCTAATGAGAGAGCAGGCTGAGTCTGACCGCAGTCTGCAGTTTAATGTCTAAACACATGGCATCTCCATCCACATCGCCCACGGTGTTGGGCTCAAATCTGCCCGCCACATGTGTAATTAGCTGCTTTCTGGCATCTAGCAGGCCTCATTTTTTCGCTATCAGATCACGAGCTGCTTTGCAGGCCGTGCAAATCTGTTAGCATTTTAAAGTGCTCTGTCTTTTTTCAGCACTTGTGTGCACCTGAAATCCTTCATCCCTGTATACGTTAAAAAATAAATATATAAAAATAAAGTGCATGTGTGGGAGAGACATTTCAAAAAGTATGACAGGAAAATGACGAGATATTAGATCTCTTTTGTCTTTAAAAAAAATTGAATTGGAAATATACGCCGACAGTGTTCCATGTAAACAGGCTCTGTCTCTCCAACGCCTTGACATAAGAGACAGAAAGAAAGGTGTGTGAAGTTTGTTCCTGTTTAATGCAGCAGTTCTGCCAAGGTTCCCTAAAGCCTCAGTCTAGTGCCAGACTTTTATGTGGGATAGGGTAACCAGGGGAAGCTTTCATAGCTCCCAACCAGGTGACATCAGACATCCCCCAGCAGTCTGTCTCTCCCTCTGCCTGCCTACCACCCATCCTCCCTCTGGAAAACACTGCACATCTTTGTTCTCACATCTCCCCCTCTAGCTCACCCCCTAAAAATAAGTGCACACACTTCTTTTAGTCCATTCTTCAAACCATATGATGCACATCTGATTTTTGAAAAAAGTCTTAAAAAACTGAGGAGGCCAAAATTAAAATTGTTTATACTGTTCCACCAGCCTCAGGGTTGGAAGTATGGCAGCATGATCAGATGTCTCTATGCGTGTCGAAGTATAAACATGTGCTAGAAAAAAATACAAAAAAAGGCTCAAATCTTCTCTCTAGTGTTTGTGTTTTCTGCTTAAGCATGCACCACTATGTATTATAATCTAGCAAACAATACCTTTGTATTGTTCAAGACGAGGGCTAGAATCTAAGTTATTTACTTCATTTGATGCAGAAATACGTTAGAAGGAGGGTTATTAGTGGGAGTTCTCTGACACTTAAGAGGGCGCCACAGGAAAGGCTTCGTGACCGCCAGCCCACAAAATAGCATTCCTGCTCCAACCAACCATTAATTGGAGGTGATTGTCGGGTTCCCAAGTAATGAAAATGAGGATGGAGTATTATCAATATAAAGAAAGGCACACCAGTTCGTAAACAAACTGCATTTTCTTATGCATTCCAGAGAGTGAAACTGGAGAAGGAGTGGGGCCATTGAGAAATAAAAACCCTCCATTCCAGAAGAAACCAACCTGGCCTTGACTCAAAACCAGATGTGAGCGGTTATACTGGAGAGAAGCAGAGCAAATGAGAAGGAGATGAGGGGTGGAGAGAGGGGGAAGGGGCTGTGCCTAAAATATGAAGAGCTAAAGAGAAAAGGTCAGTTGCATTTGCATTTCTATCTATTATTTGGACTTTTTTCTGTTCTGCTAGACCGTAAAGGGACGATATGCTGCTCTCTTTATGGCCGATACCTCCTCCCAACTCAATGGTTAAACAAAATTCAGAATCAAGTCAAAATAACTAAATAATTATGATTCTAAGACTCAATCGTTAGAGTAGTATGGAATATTAATGTTTGCACAGGCATTATCAGCATAAATGAGCCATAAGAAATAATAAAGAGCTTTCATTTGCAGGTTTTGGCTTTAAATAATTAGATTTAATGTGCCTTTTTCCCACAAATACATGCATTTTATCTGCGTTTCAGTGTGCCAAGAAATGCCTTTCTATGAATGGAAATAAGATCAGAGCAGAATGCCACCCTGTCATCTGGACTAGCCCCATGCAGCTGAGATGGCCCAGATATGGCCCTTTCAGGCTAGCAGGGCTCTTTCTGAGGTCAAATAGGAGGCAAAACCTCTCCCTTGGCAGGACATGAATCACTGGGGCGAAGCCTCTTCGGTCCTAGTACAACAACAGCTGTGGTGAGAGATGAGCATGCTTGCCTGTCTATGTAAGAGCACCATGTAAACCACTGAACGTCACACTCCTCTCCTCATCCCACCCCTATAACTTTGATTATGACCTGTTGAATGGCAAAAACAAAGATTAGCATCATTGGCTGACCACCTTGCATCTGTCACCAGTGCTGTTATCAGCTTGCCTTCAATAAAGTAGGCTTTGATAGGACGTTGATGTAATGGTGCAGCCTCCTCTCAGCTGTCACAGCTACTAGAGATACCATGTACTTCATACCAGAGAATTAAATTCAAAAGGCAAATGAACAAAATTCAATTGACTGCAAGTCATTTACTTGCTGTTTGTGCATGTAAATGTAAACAAAAATATATATAAAAGAATAAAAGAAATAACAAGCAACATTCATATTTCACTCGATCCAAAAATACACACAAAAAACTTTAAGTTATAAAATCTGTTCCCACACACAGTATAACGACACTATAGAGACCATGTTGCTTTAATTCTTGGTTCCAGAGCTTTACTTTTGCACTGCAACACTATTGCATGCTGGTGTAATACAATAGCCTCTGCACGAACATTTATATGACCAATGCCACATGTTACATGCACTTATAGATTTTGTGATCCATTTGAACAAAAGTTTTGATAAATAAGCTCTTTTAAAGAGAACTAGTGAAGCGGTCTTCTATTTAATTATGTTCTGGGATTTTTATAAGTCAAGACTTGAAGGGTTTCCTCTTATTCAATAGGGCAACGCCTCATAGCGGGCGAGTTTGTGCCTCGAGTCTGAGCTGTTTACCAATTAAAAAGAATGATTCTTTTGAACGGGAAAGAACCTAAGCCTGCCTGATTTTCCAGACAGTCATGCTTATTAAACTAAAGAGATTTCCTAAATATGGACCCTTCTCAGGATGGAAAGGATGTTCATGAACCTTGTGATATGATTAAGAATTTTCTCTTTATTTACTGAAAATTAGATCAAACTGTCCTCAGGCCAGATACTGTATCACCCATAGACATTACTCCCTGTTGAATATTTTGCTGTTTGTAACCATTAATAGGAAAAGAATGATCAAAAAGACCACTTATTTCAAGCACTTTAAGTATGAAACTTTTAAAAGCATCTTAAGATCTTAGAATATGGTATGAAATTACAGTTTTACCTGTCAAAGATGAGGAGACCGGTTTCTTTGATTGAGAAGAATATAAATTTAATATATGAAGAAAAAAGAAGTTGGACATAAATTAAACATTAAAACATGGAGTGAGACAATACATGAAAGACAGACAGACAAGGTACAAGGTTATAACCCGGGGAGAATCATTTCAGAGATCTGTTGTCATACAGAAGTCCGAAAGTAATTCTGACCAAGCACTTAGAGACACCTTTGTTTGAAGACTTTGTGTGCGTCATACTCTAGAGTCCCATAGAGATAGATGGCTTAATGTCTAAACATTCACCATGATGAGAAGGACACAATTCAGACAGATGGCTTACTAAAGTCAGAATGACATTAGGACCATGATGGTCAGACTTCTCGACTAGATATTAATTAAGAGTAAGCTAATTAAGCTAAGATATGAAATAAGAATTAGATAAAAACATTTGAGTCAAGTGCATTACGTTAACAATTCTTTTCAACATGAATTAATCTACTGACCATTATGTGAATAACTGGCTGGAAAAAGGCAATAAAAGGCAAACTGATGCATCTTCTACAAGTTACAGATGAAATGATCCATGCATCCTCGCAGTTCCAAAATGAACCAGGCAACAAGACAACACACATACTAAAGAAAAGACAAATGCACAACATAATCTAAGCATGCACACGCACTCTGACATAAAGAAAGAGGCGAGTGCACAAGATGACAGCACATCAAAGCCAGTGTGGGACTCAAACAGGATGTTCCTCTGTTTCAGGCCTACATGTGAAATTCTGTACGCTCCTGCGCAGGCCCCCGCTCTTAAGCTCGGCCAATGGGGAGCGCGTCCAGGCTGATAAAGCTGAGGGGATTTGTTCCACATTCCACGAGTCCTTTAAACAACACAGAGGATCTCAGAAGGCCAGATTGTGGGTGAGGTGGCTTGGATGCCAATCCCATTATGGTCCAAAAGGTAGGCCCTTCCTGCAGCATCCATATGAGGAGTATTTGAAACGGACCAGCTGTAATGATCTCAAGAAGTATAAATGAACTTTTCCAACTGGCCTGTCAGTTGTAAAAACTTTATAGACAGCTCAGTGTGGTGTATACCTCTATTTCTGCTGGGTAAAGCTATTCCAACACAATCACTCTCGTCTGACAATGCTTTTAATGTACTGTAGTCAGTGTCAGGTTTCCAGCTGTCCATCCAGCATTGAAATGTCATCTATAATTGCTCTCACCTGTGAGATAACCACCAACACCACTGTTTTCACTGTTCATTTTGTTAAGCTGCAAGAGATTTGAGTCACAGCTTTGAAAAGCAGGCTTGGCAGATCATAGGGGCGAGGCTCTGTGGTTGGAGGTTGGTGGAGCCACAGGCGTTACTGAGCTCCTGCGGGTGACTGAGAAATGTAAACAAACCAAGTTGGGGAAGGACAGCTGCACATCAGCGTTGAAGAGCTGCAACATTACCCAAGCTTTTGTATAGAGCACAGTCCACAACCTATTTTATCTGATGTATCCCCCTGGCCCTATCTGACACGCTTAAGTGCCTCTTTATCAGTAGCCATTATGTTGGAAAATGCATTCATCAAGACAGATTGCACCCTGAGAGATTTCAGTGGGAAATCTAAAAAATTGTAGTTCTACTGAATAAATGCTTCGGTTAAGTTTGTTAACGTACTGGTAGCAACAACTTTAACCTTTTCTTTTCGTATCTTTATTAAAAACTATTTAGACTTTTTATTCTTAAGCAGTAGTTTAAAGGTATTTAAAGGTGCAAAGTGTAAAGTTTTGGGGCATCTATTGCTGGATAAACTCTAAGTTTGGTATAGGATGTGACCTTAAAATAAGAAAAAAACACAAGACTTCTCAGACGATGCTCAGTGGTATTGTTTCAGGAAAGGAGTTGACCACCTTTACTCAGTTTCCTTTATCTATTTTGTATTTAATGAGTTGAGACGTTTCTTTTAGCGTGAAATAAAAAAAACTCACATATATTCCTATAACAAAATCTTGTTTTAGACTACAGTTATTGTGTTATTTATCTGTTTATAGTGCCTGCAGTAATTATTATGTTATATGTCATTGAGAACAGTTACAGATTGAAAAATCTGTTGTATGAGTTGGTACAAATTATATGAGAGATGTCTAAAATTGATTCTTTTTTATATCAATGTGTTTAAAAACCTGGAGGCAAAAACAGTTCATTGTTAAGTGGCATGTATGTTATGTCTCGTGGTAAGAATAAGTGCCCTGTGGTATAAACAAAATACTTATTGCCGTATTCAGCTGACCCAAATATAAAGCGCCATTTGTAAATTGTGATATATCTTCTGTTTGTCTTCAAGTAACAGATATCATAACTATGTAACAATTGGAGACAAACACATTTATTTATTTTATACAAGCTCAGTCCTGTCCAGAGCTGTGTGAAAGTTGAAACCTATCCCAGCAATTAGCAGGTGAGAGACAGAGTACACCCTGGACAGGCCGCCAGTCCATCCCAGGGCCGGAACAACATATCAGAAGAAATTTGAAAGGTGTTCATGCAGAGATACTTACTCAAAGGGCAGAAGAGCAGGGTGAAGGGAACGGCCAATGCACTTTTCTGTAACTGCAGCACAAGCAGTGCCAAACACCTAGGAATCCCCCCAGATCACTCCATAAGCTTAATGGGAGCCAAGTTAGACCAAAATCCATTCTCAGAAAAAGTAAATCACAAAAATTTGCCCCATAGTTTCTGTGTGAATTTGCTAACAAACACACTGAATGATAAACAGTTAAGGGAGATAATAACTTATCAAATAAGTGTTGGACTGTCAGAGGCAGAATCTGGACATGGATTTTATTCAACTTTAGTTTATTATAGTTTCAATGGGGGATTTAAAGGACCCTTTACATTCACCGCTCAACCGTAGGAGGAAACAATTGGAGTTTGGGTGGTCTACTCCTAGTGCTGAGGTCATTTGGAGGAAAATAGCCAGGCCAAACAGAATGAAAATCATATTTGGTGAAGAAAAGAAAAAAGCTGAACTGGTGATGAATATCTAAAGAGGAAGAATTGTTCAAATAAAAATAAGTTAAAATATGTCGACATTCAGTACAGATCATCATGAAGCTCTGAACTACACAGCCTTTGGAAATATCTCCCGGAAAAAAAAGCATCCAGTCTCTACTCTTTGTTTTGGCATTGGTAGCATGCACACATCTGATCCCAACCAAGTCATGCAGTAAAGACAATTAGTACTGGAAGGAATACATATGAAGGTCAGTATTTGTTTTCCACAAAAAGACTTGGAGCACATTGCAGTTATAACCATCAAAGCCAGTGGGGCAGTGCACTCAAATCAACAGGGATCTCCATTAATTCCTTTTTTGTTCAGATTTTGTCATTTCAATCAACCTTTCCAAAAAAACTTTCAAATGAGCAAAATTACCATCTTAGTCATAGATTCATTAGTAAAGCTCTTGTGCCTTTATGTTCTAACACTGGTGTCAGCCTGGCGTGCAAATGCAGCTTCAGTTTAGGAGATAGTTGCTGTTTGGATAAACAGTTTTCCAGCTTTGTTTTGTTCACACAACTGCTTATGAACTTTGTAATTCCCTGCCATTTGTCAAAGAAAACTGAACTCAGTCTGTTGTCGCAACACTATCATTTCATCAGCCAGTAATAGTAGAAGATTAATTCATGTTATTGCAAATTAATTTCTGGTTCATAAATAACATTCAAGTTATGTAACTGTTTCAGATACTGGGCTCTTGCAACACTTCATGACAACTGTTTATGTGCAAACTCAATTCTTTTGCCTGCTCCCTTTAATTAAGGTGCTTGTGCTGTTAAATGGTTGTAGATCAGTAAAAAAAGGCTGCCTGCTGGTTCCCTCAACATGTCTTCCAGCAGAATAACAGGTTCAGGGTCAAAACCGCAGCTCTACAGTCCACTTGTTATTGCTCCCTATGGGTAACACAGAGAAGAGCAGATGCATTTAAGTAACCTCAAAAAGAGGAGCTCATGCAGCCGTGACCGATCAGCTTCTAAAGTATAATGACCTCTTGAGACATTCATCTGGGTTGCATGTTGGATAAACAGAGATCCAACATGCTGTTGTGCTATATGATCACTGTATGTGTGGGATTAGGGCTCACAGGTCAGAGACTGCCAAAATACATAATTCAAGTGTCTCAGAATGCAACACATACTCATGTACGACAATATAACAACATGCAGTGTGTTAAACTTCAGGTACCAAGACATAATCTTACTAGAAAATTCACCTTGTGCCAGTTCAAAGTGTCTCCACACCTTTTTATCTCTTTTCCCGTGTTGCTGCTGTATAACTCGGGCTGAATGTCCAGTACCGCCATCTCCTCCAGCCAGCAGAGATTGCCAGTCTCAAAGACCACAAGAATTCTTGACACTGCAAGAACTTAATTCCAAGCTGTGAAGTTCTTCACAGGCCTGGAACTGGATGAAAGGTCATCACAGGGTCAACACCAAGTGTTTTCCTAAGAATTCCTAAAAATACATTCCTGCTGGGCGCAGGAAGCAAAGGAGACTCCGTGATCTTCAGACAACGTAAAGGAAGCCTGGATATGTAAAATGGAGCACAGCCAGAGGGCCACTGGCAGTAACGCTTTGGTGTTTGAGATGCAACTTCCCATGAAAAAAGACACAAAGCTGCAAGCTGATGAGAAACAGATGAGATGGAGATGGGGGGGCTTCTAGCACACAGGCAAAGTACTGATGCACCAAAATCATGCAAAGCTCATTCATGTTTCTGTTGAATTATTCTCAAAGAAAATTATTGTTCAGAAGAAAGAAAGAAAAAAATTATGTTAGGGTCGGCATATGATGAATTTCTTTTGAAATCATAGCTACAAGACAAGAATTTTAAAACCTTGCAGTGCAAACCATGAATTATAATCGTGCACGACTGTATTACAACTAACACAGTTGTGCTTAAAACAAATATGCCAAATAGACATTTTAAGGCCTCGGTCAGTGAAAATGTAACATCTGTGCTTCTTCAGTTTAGACTGAGGCTCACGTGCACTTATGTGACCTGACAGACAGCCTGTGTGTCTGAAACACTGTTCCCCAGTGTGAATTTCTGAAACGTAATTCATCCATGGCACAAGCAGAGATCAAAAGGCCATGGTGCAGAGGGTAGCTCGACTCCACCTTCATTTCTAGCTCAGCTTTTTCTGCAGACCTAGTAGAAAACTGCTGTTTTTCCAGTCATAACTGGAAACCATGTCTACACGACTGAGGGAGAATCTGCACTTAAACATGGACTACACTGGCTTTGCATTAGTTTGGTTCTGTGCTCTTATCTTATCTCACGCTCTAAACAAGCCTGATGGAGTCTTTCTCTCTGACATGTGGGGGGCCTGGGCTACTCTACTTGAAGCACTATGTATAACACTCTGTACCTGATAAAAGTGTATTAACACCTTAAAAGCCATTAGATAATCAGGGGACTCTCAAAGAGAGCAGTTCTCAGTGTGATCATGTGACAATAAGGGTAAAAGTTCATATATTCTGATACACTGGCATTTTTTAAGTGATAGGATCAGTCAGACCCCTATCAACACAAAGAAGTAGGTGCTGGCTCTCGCTGAGCCGTAATGCATCTGAATTTTGCTTTAGTCATGTTTAAGGAACTGTCCTACCTACTTAAATCTTTCCTTGTTTCTTAATCATGATGTCTGATCAAAGTAACATGTTTTTATGATTGCTTCTCTGTAGCACCATATGGAACAGTATATTTAAATAAAGCGGTTACTTAGCAGAGTATTTCTGTATGTATCTCCTCTGAGCAGATGGTGTCTCTAGCAGGCTCTCTGTGAGGGGAAAGGCATCTCAAGGAGAACTGCTGTTTATTTGAAATGAGCCTTTAGGTAAACATGTTACATGGTACACAGGGTCGGGTCAGTTTTTGAAGTGGACCGGCTCAGGAAAGAAATGGGTGGGGGAAGAAAAAAAGGCTACCTTCAGAGGAAATGAGAACAGAGGTTTCTTTCTGCTGTGTTTCATCCTGTCTTTCTCTTTTTGTAGCATGTAGAAACAGCACAAAAGCTGTCTGGGTCTAAAGCCATCACATATTGTGAGAACCGCAGAGTTTGTATTTCTCTTCAGCATATAAGAGAAATCATTTGAAAATAGATGTTTTCCTAATTAAATCCCTCTGAAAACTCACCACCAATGACAAAAATAACCACTTCCTTTTAGTGGAGACCCATTGAGGGTTTTGATGACGAGACCAGGTTTGTGTAACAAAAGCAAGCTTGCAGCCTTTACGTGGTGAAGAGGAATGTTTTGTGCAGAAGGTAGGCCAGGCCTGTGCTGTCTGCAGATCCTGGGTTTAAGCTTTGAAGCTCCTAGTGTGTTTCAACAGCTAACCACTTTCAGATGGGGCTGTGGCGTTTTATGAGCTGAGTAACAGCGATACCTACACATGTGCAAGCTTGGGGTCCCAAAGAGGGGAAGGCTCTGCTTAGAGCAAGACTCCTCAGGGGTCTGGGTTAGACTGTTTTTGATATATCTTATGCAATAGCATCTCGGATATGAAACGGAAGATGATCTTGTGAAAAAGCTGTTCGCTTGTGAACACAGACTTGCAATAAACTGCAACTTTTTCACATTTTGTTAAGCATAAAATATGATCTTACATGAATAAACACTCTCATGCCAAAACTCAGCATAGAGTATTTCATGCTATGCATAACACATTATCTGTCTCTACAGAACAGCTTAAAATGAATCAGAGGTTTTGCTTAAAATAGCAAAGCATCACTCTGGACACCCTCCAATGGACTTTTCTTTAGAATGAAGGAAACCAAGGTCTGCAGTCTGTGTGGTGTTTCACTCCAATGACAAACCTACTACATTGCCAGGTTCACGAATGTAGGGCACAGATGAAGTTTCAAAGCATTCCAGGGTAACAAAACGTCAGGGGCCAAGGAAACGATGGTACCACATCACAACATGAAAGGTGTTGATGAGCACCCCAAAAGCTGAGATCGTGCTCACTGTCTTACATAAATACTGGTTGTTTCATCCACTACATCACACTAGGAAATAAGAGCAGAACTATTTATCCCTAAGATTTATAGCTGCCAGTGTGATACGCAGCGCTATTTAGTTTCCTTGTACTGTGTAACATATATGTCAAGTCAGTATCTGACCTAGAAAGAGACGATTCAATGCACTGAATTCAGTGAATAACACACTTGGGTGCTAAAGAGAAATCTTCTGTCCTCTGAGCAAATAATCAACGCCTCAAGTTCTATTTAGTCTGCAAAAATTTCAAAAATCAACATCTGGAATGATCTCATATCCTCTGTATCTCCTCTGATGATGTTGAAGTAACCCATTGAAAGCTTCCTTTCGCCTCTGCTAGTTTATTTTAAGCACTCCTCTCACTAATAATTAAATTAAAACAATGTGATCTATTAAAACTGGCTAGAACAATAGAATATATACCAAAATGAACAACCATAACTGAAAAAATATTATATTCCCCTGGCTGCTCTGAGGCTTGCAAAATGAAGCCCACTTGGAAGAGAACAGGGGTTTATGTGGAAACATACCTTACACACTAAAATGTAATAACCTTTGAGTCTCCCAGTGTTTTACTTGGCTGGAAGAGCACAAGATCAAACACAGACTTGAATCCAGCAGCCTTTGCCAAAAATGTCGGCGCTAAGCACTGGACTCCAGCTTCAGGTATTTTCTTTCCCCTGGCAGGGAGCAGAAGTAAAGACACAGACCAGCATTAACCCCCAATGGGGCTGCCCCTAACAGTCACCACCGAACTGCCATCAGTGACCATGTTGCATGTAGGTCATGGGATGTCACTGAGGACACTCAATGAGCTCCAATCTGGAAGTTAAGATATTCACATGAGTGCTTTAAGACTTGCTGTCATCTGCTTCTATAAAGCAAAGCTGATGTCTGTGAAGTTCGCAAACAGATATCTCATAAATATCATGAAAGCGGTGACAAGACTCAAGTGAGTTCAAAGTGGTGATGATGAGGCTGAGATATCTCCAAAGGCAACAAAGCTTCAAGTTGTCTGTCTACAAACAGACGCACCAGTGGCGACAGAGGTGGAGTGACTGTCATTTGCTTTGTCTAATTATATTCTATCTTCCTTTGAGCTGCAACGATAATTTACATCCTTATTTTATGAGCTATAGCCAGTGATAAAGCTAAATGTCCATAAAATCAAAATAAATTATCAAAAAGTTCTATTTATTTTGTATTTCAATACTGATAATGCATGTTGATGATGAAGGTTAATCCACCCAACTTTTTTAATACAACAATAGAACATGGAAATTAATTTCTAACAAGGCCTTCCTGTCGGAAGTGATGGCTAAGGGTATATTACCGAACCCCCCCCAATCCATCCAATTCCCCAATTCTTGCATAGACACAATACAATAATATAAAGGTGCACATGTTCAGTTACAAAGCTCCACCTTGTGTGGAAACTTTAAACCAGCCTGGTATGACGTCAGCACAGGATGCATCCTGAGGTCATGACCATTTATTTGCACTTGATTTGAGATCAATAAGACAAATAGTTCCAGAGATATAGCCAAAAATCTGACTTTTTAAACATAAAGTGCCACCTGGTGGGGAAACCATAAATTCCATAATCGTGAAATTCGGTACAGATCGTCCTCTTGGGTACCTAAACTGGTATACCGAGTATCAAAATCCAATTGTGAAAATTGTTATCACGCTCAGGACAGTTGTCCTAATGAAACCCTAATATCTCCAACACTCCGTGTTTGGGGATATAACTATAGCCAAAAAATACTAGCTTGGCTTGATTACAATGGAAATATAGGTTTGTGACTGGTTTGACTAGTTAAGATGAAAATTGGATGTACAACACTTATTAAAAGGATATTCTGTTTTCTTTCAGGTCGAGTTGTGCAAAGAACTTATGAGTCTTAAATTCAATAGACAGAAAAGAGAGGCCTCTTAATTTGGAGAACAAGGTTTCCTGACACAAGACTCAGGATGAGAAAAGCAAACTTTCAGACATCTAAAGCGACTCAAACATGATAGTAATTCACAGCTTATCAAACAAGAAATATGTATGAGAGTTTTAAATCATGTTACTTCTGCATCATATCATTGTAGTGTCAGGTTCTGAAATAAATACTGCAACTTGGAAGTTCTGTTCAGTGCACAAGTCACATGGTGGAAAACAATAGAACAACAATATACCGGTAGCTCTCTACAAACTGACAACACCCTGAACACTTTACAGTGGCAAAGACTGAAATCTGGAAATGTAGTGCCAACCAGGACTTAATGGGCTGCTACATTTCTTAACTTTCCAGTTAAGAAAGCAGGCAAAGCTGACCAAAGAAACGCCATCTTCCAAGACCTCCACCCAGCTAACAGAACACAGCATCATCACATTTAAAAAGATGAAGAAGTCTAACCTGAAATGGCAACATGGGAATCCTGCCTAATTCATCATATCTTATCTGTGGTGTGACATGTGTTGCCAAAGAGCAGTTCAGCAGAAACAATACCTGAATCCTGTCAACCAAGATCTTGTTTATCCCAATGGAGCATTTCTTTGTTGCTCCAATTGTTAATTACTCTTGACGAACGTTTTCGTTTCTGTGTGACTGCAGCCCATCAGTATAAATTAGTCAGTTATAAATACACAAAACCTAAACAGTTGCAGCTCTGCTGTCCTTTTTGTTAGGCGTTTCTTTTTTTCCTCTCAATGTGACATTAATGTTCAAAATCTGATTTCATTAATCAAATCAAGGTTATTTACAACCTTTCAGCTAATTCGGCTAAAAGAAGCAGTGTTACTGATTTTCTTAACCAAAGTAAATGGAAAGACAGGAAACTTCCGTAGCTTACAGGTTTTTTTCATCTATTCCACTAACTCCATCTCTGAGCAATTAGAAGTGTGATTGCTTCGGATGGATGTTGATGCATAAATGCAGGGTTGTGGTCAGACCTAATGCCACAACACAGAACATAGAAGTTTAGATTAAAACACACACAGGAGGAGAATGAGTACTTGCCATGGCAAGGATCCTACTATTCTACTATATTGTTGTTTTATTGAAAACAGCTTGTTGCTGCAAAAGTAAAGCTAAAGATATCAGGTATCTCTTTAAGAGGGGTTTGTTTGAATTGCATATCTGATCATTAAAATAATAAAGGAAGCAAAATTCTGCTGGCTGAGAGGGTCAATAAGGACACTTGTAGACTTTTTCCATTAATACCTACTCTCACTGGCTCTACTCGGCTTTACTCGGCTCTACCAGGCTTCAGGGTATTTCCACTATGGATACTGTGTACCAAATAGATACTTTTGTGGTACCTGCTTCCTTGAGGTTCAAAGCGAGGGGAGATAGGGTCAAATCGTGACTACAGGCTGGAGTTGTGATCACCCCGTAGCTTTGGTATCAATAGTGATCCAGGCTGCAGCTTCAGAACCAACATCGATATCATTTCTGCAGCTTCATAGTATTTCTGATCGTAGCGGCAACATTCAGAACCTCTCCCACATCTGATGGTCCAGAATTATAATGGAAAACCAGTAGAGTCGAGTAGAGTTGGGCTGAGTCGAGTCAAATAGAGTATGTATTAATGAAAAAAAGGCCCATTGGTTTTCTTTGCTGTCACATATCCCCAAAAAACTTGATTGGCTATTAACCTTACAAAGCTTTTTCATCTCAATGTGAGCACTAGTCAGCTGGGGTTTAAGGTGAAAGAAAGCAAACTCCTTCAAAGTACTTCAGGCAGTATAAATATTCTCGGAAAAATAAACATGTAACCTGCTCTGAGTCGTTCTAATGGCTCTCCTCATTAAATAGGGGCCACACAAACCACTCTATGCCTCTCACACACTCATTTACTCACAGACTTAAGGACTCTATCACTGACTTAGAGGTGATGCACACTTGAAAGGAGGACTGAGAGCATCTAAGCTTCTCAGGCTCTGTGACAAGTGTTGAAGACAACCAGGTGATAATGATTACACTGACAGAGTGTGTTTGCTCAACAAATGATGGAAAAACTCCAAGAAAGAGATAACTTCCATGTGTAAGCGCTATGAGGTCACTGGTCAAGCTTCTGTCTCTATCCATAAAACAGGGGGAGAAAAATCGGATGAGACTCTTCCCCTTTACCTTCAAAAACCCTCAAAGTCTGCTTTTGGAAAATAAAATAAAAAACACCCTAACCTCTATTCCTCCTCCTTTTTCCTCTTCCCCGCCACCCCCTTCCCACCACAGCCCCTCTCCCTGCTCCAGGATTTTGCTGTACAAACCAGGAACAGATGTCTGCCGGGGCCGTGCTGAAAGACCCCGCTGTTCTGGATGCCAGCCACATGCTTTTCATTCAGAGATGAAGGCTCACAGCTCGCCTTCTTGTGAAGCCAATTTTTAAAAAAACGAAAAAAAAGAAGGGGTGGAAAAAAAAACAAACTCTCCAAATGCCTTCAAGTCTCTTCAAAAGCAGTACATATATGAGCACACCTTTTTGTCTCCTCTCCTCCATGCATTGTTCTCTATTAGTGCCTCCACTAGGATGTCTTCTTTTCATATGTGGTCTTAGATGAGGCGCAAGTAAAAAGTCACAAGATGTTGCAGACAAAAATATTTCTTGAAAGAAGTCTTGATGTAGCTGAAGACAACGAGTGTGTACCCCGTGCACACACAACTTCAAACTGAGCAAAAAGCGATCTTAGCATTACATTTGCAGCAGTGTGCGAGAAACTTCAAAATGTCATTTTAGGCTGTCGTGTTAAGATTACACAGATATCCCAGTCGCAGATCCATATAAAATACTGCTTATTCAAAAATTAGAGTGGTGACTAGAAGATATACCAAAGTGTCCAGCAGCAAAACTGTCCAAGCAAAACATCTATTTTGAGCAGGATCACCGAATGAGGATTTTATATAAGAGGAAAGTTTTATTCACAGATTCCAAATGAATGTTACAAAAACATTAGCGTACAATTAGTTTAGTGAGCTGCATGGGAACTATGCTCTTAAATCTAATTTATTATTGAGGGGGTGAGAGCTATGTAACCCTCTGTAAGTCAAAATAAATTTGTGTCTTGAAGCTTTTTGGCTCATATTTACATCCACCTAAATCCTTTACTGAGCTCCTTTTTTTTCATTTGAAGTGAGATATCATTAGCCTTCCAAAGAGGAAAAATAAAGGCTTTTGTTGTAGTCTTTAAAATGTTGACACACTCCCTTCTCACAGGCTCGGTCTGTGGGAAGTTTGGAAACAAAAGAGAAGTGTCGAAAGGCGTCATTACCTCCTCGATATTTGGTCATTTGAGCGTATCTGCGTAAAGCTGCATTTTCTGTTACCAAATGTGAAACACGGATGCTTATTCACCAATAAGTGTTGGGTTAAGTCAAAGTGCACATAACTAGTCATGTGATGTTTTACCTTGGTCCACCACTTTGATCTCACCTGCAACGCTTTGACATCACACCAGGTGTCTGAACAGGTTAAGCTTGTTTGAGTACATCTGCAAGTAAATGTTCAAATCTTGATGAAAGCTGCCAAGATAAGCAACATCCTCCTGTTGAATCACACTCCTATCGACTACCAATACCACGTTTTAAGGAGGTTGTAGGCTTACACAGTGAAGGCAACCTTCCAGCTGCAATCTTGAATCATGGTTTGCAGTAATATCAATATTTAAACAGCTTTTTTTTAATCATAGTTATTTCTCGCTGTAGCACAGCAAAACAGTAAAAATTATTGCTTTATTGAAGAGATGGGAAAAACTGGGCAAAAGAATCTCTAACCACCCCACCACCACCACCACCACCACAACCACCACCCCCCACCCCCATCCGGACAGAGCGGGAGGATAGCGAAGTGAGGAGTGAGGGTTCGGAGCCTCCACTGTTATCAGAGCCCTTTTATAACTCCCAGTTCTGTGCTTTGAAGTCGCAGCCAGACAACTCAGGAATCCTACTCCCCCCCATTTGACAATGAGGAGATGGGGGGAGGTGGATGGAGCGAAGCCGTCTGTTAGGCTAATCTTCTACTATATAAAATCATAAGTAATTTCAACTATCTGTTCAGCTCATCAACTTGGAATAAGTAGTGAAACTTTGATCTAGTGAGGGCCAGATGCTGAAACAGTCATGACAGGGAAAGGCTAACGCTGATCTGCTAAAGCACTGCTGCTATTTGGTGTTTGACTTGGACCTGCTTTATCATAGGCTAATCTCCAGACATCTAAGAACCTATAATCCAATAATCATATCTGGAAATTTAACAAAGTTAACTTGATCCTGGTGAATAATTAATTAATATGAGGTAAGATCAGAAAAGGAAAAAAAGATTTATAGTGTTATATCATGTCCTTACCAAATGCCTGTTAGTTAGATGGGGAAGTAAATGCTTGGAAAATATCCCCAGGGGCTTTACCTTTGCTTGAGCATGAATAAATATGTCTCTGTAAATAAGCAAGAAATGCCATATTGACTTTGCAATACAGCAGTGAGCAAATATGCATTTTATGCTTGAGTTTCAATCATTTAAACTCTGCATGAAAGCTGATAAGTCATTAACTTTTTCATTAAGTTTATATTATTGAAAAATTCTGTCAGAACAAAGTTCTGGTTTATAACAAACTGAATTATTTTACAACAGAAATGGAGCCACTAAACTGATTAGGCTAAATTTGCACGAATAACAAAAGATATATTTTACATTTACTCTGATGTCTAATTACATTTTTTTCAACAGTAACTCAAATATTTAAGCACAAAAAATCACCAAGATGAATAATAACACATGCTGTTGCACTTTATCTCCAAAAGCAGGTCTGCTGAATACAGATTGTTGTGCAGTTTTGCTCCATAAGTGGCTCTATAATAAAAACGATTAAAGACAAAACATAAATCAGGTGTCCTACTTTGATTGAGTGGGGGGTGGGATGCACCGACTAATAACTGCCAAGCTTATGTCTTTCATGGTTTCTGTCAGGGGAGTGAGACTGAAGTAAAGTTCTCTTTTAATCTGCTGCGAGTGGGCGGTTTACAGCCCTGATATAATCCATAACTCTTCCACTATTACAACCACCCACCTCACAGATTGGCAGTAACTCTCTTGTGAAGCTCTAGCAGTTTTCTGTCTTAGAGCTTGAGTGTCCGGCACCCCTCAAAACGACTAATTGAAGTGATGTAATGTTATGCCATGAGAGGGCTGTCTGCTGAGCAGCGCTAGAAGGAAAAAGACACAGCCCTGAGTCATGATGCCAGCAGCCACAAGAGCAAACTTTAGATCCTTCAGTCTAAGAAATGACTACCTTTCCATCCTGCCTCTGTCTTTGTGTGTGTGTGTTGCTTTGCCAAGCTGCTTCACAAACACACACGGGTATATAAACCTGCACACACAGACACACCAAACTCATAGCTGTCATAACCCATCCAGAGACGCTGGAGGGGGAATAACCGCTGCAGTGTTGCGCCGGAGCCAGACATGACAGAAAGAACAACAAGCTACAATTTTGCAAAGACATCGGCATGTCCTCATGCATGCCTGGGAATACAGTTCACTTCCACTCAGGTCAAGAAGATCATAGATCAGCTTACAGGAGAGAGAGAATCTAACCGCTTCTCTCAGACAACTTTCAGGTGTTTGACAGACTTATTTCATCATCAAATTCAAAAGCACACCGGTTATGTCTTTTTTTCTGCAAAAGTGCTAAACATGTACAGTCTATTTGGCCTAGAACAAAGGAATACAAGGATTTAAGTAATAAAAAAAGAACAACTTAAACAGAAAGTCAAAGAATAGCCTACACCAAAATACTTTTAATTCCACTATTTAAAATGTTTTATGATCATGGTTTTATCTTTTAAACTAGAAATATATATTTGTTGTACGAGTGCTGTTAAAAATGAAGCTTTTATGGGAAAAATCAAATGAGTAGGCCTATATACCTGCATGTTCTTCATCTTGTGATCTGTTGCGCTGTACCTCTCACATTCCTCCATCCCTCTCCGGAGGAAGGCGTTCACCACAAAACTGTCTCCTGTAACATGAAGAACATGCGTCGATATTCAGACCCTGAATTCAAACACATGGTTCAATGCATTGCCATTATTAAGAAGCCTTCATCATAAAGGTTTATTCTCACCTTCTGGGTTTTCTCTGCGCTTGCAGGCTTTGAAACATGAGACAAGGATGCAGAACATATCGTTAGTTTTGCGTGTAATTTATGACACTATGTGTTAATGCTGTGATTCCATCTATTCAGAAATTTCTTACCATGTTTTGACTGAAGTTTGCCCATTTTTAAGTCCCTCTTCTTTGGATCAGTAATCTCCGAAATCCGACAGGGATAACACAATCACTTGTTCTACATGGTCACATTGTCTTTGTTTTGCAAAAAGAAAATTCCAACTTCATCCAAAGGCGGGTAATTAAACTGTTGGTTCATTGAAACATCGATTGTAAATGAGACAATAGAGGAACAAAAGTCCGTATCATGCTCTATAAAGGAGTCGACGCGCGCTCGCCGTCCCTGCCTTCACTCTTTACTTCAGTCTAACTGCTGTGAAAGCGCTTTAACGCACCACAACACAATCTGTCATGACTACAGGAAGGTCCTGTGTACTTCCGGAAGGGAGTTTAAAGAAATAAAACACACATGTTTAAACTGTTGTGGATCCAGGACAATTTTAGCATGGAGGTTAAAACAGAAGGGTAGATATTACTCACTGTAATACCCAACACGGTTATTGTTGACTTTTATTATAATCAGTGTATGATGTGGGCTGCAAGGATTCTGGGTACCGGGAAATCCTTGAAAACCAGCGTTGAGCCTTTTATTCTAATATTCTAATGGAAATTTATATAGCCCCTATCACATTTAAACAGCACAATCTGATTTATAATAGGAATAATTATTACATGGAGCGGGAGATCGATAGGCGGGAGATCGATAGGCGGATCGGTGCGGCGTCTGCAGTGATGCGGGCTCTGTATCGGTCCGTCGTGGTGAAGGGAGCTGAGCCAGAAGGCAAAGCTCTCGATTTACCGGTCGATCTACGTTCCTACCCTCACCTATGGTCACGAGCTCTGGGTAGTGACCGAAAGAACGAGGTCGCGGGTACAAGCGGCCGAAATG
>JBAMHX010000007.1:15042601-15087712 GCA_037177515.1 Pseudomugil tenellus | reverse complement strand
TATATATATGAATCCATGAATTATTGAGTAAGGCACAAACGTTGCCATCATTTAATTTGAAGACCAGTAGTCACAGTCAGTCATGTTTTTGCAAGGTTTAGCTACATTTAC
Source organism: Pseudomugil tenellus (assembly GCA_037177515.1). Classification (NCBI taxonomy): domain Eukaryota; kingdom Metazoa; phylum Chordata; class Actinopteri; order Atheriniformes; family Pseudomugilidae; genus Pseudomugil; species Pseudomugil tenellus. Next base: position 15,087,601 of record JBAMHX010000007.1, on the reverse strand, counting down.
TGTAAAAAGAGAGCAAACAAGGTATAAAGAGAATCCAAAGTACTGTCTCAACCATCAACAAAGAGTGATCAGCAGACAAAACAGGGAAGTGTCAGTCTGGTTGCATATTTTTCGGGTGTTGATGTATCTAGTCACCGTACCAGATTGGCTTATTGGCTTTTGTCATCAGAGGTTAAAACAGCAAATAAGTCTAAATAAGTGTGCAGGTAAACTGTAGCCAATAAAGTATGCCCAAGTCATTCTAGTGTTCTTCTACTTCAAGGCTTGTCAGGTTGTTGTTTTGGGAGTCATTAATGTTTGTTTTCTATACAATTAGCTTTTATCATGAGGATGGACTCCAATATGACATTGTTGGAAATGATAGTCCTTCTTTTACTCAAAAACTAGGCTTTCCACGGCTGCATATGGGGTCCTGTTGCCAGCTGGAGCTTGAGATAGGGCAACTATTGCAGATCTTTAGCAGAATAGCATCTAGTAGTGCCACAACATAGAATTATAGAATTAACAAGGCCTATACCTTTGGAAGCGATGGCTATGGGTATGTCCCCGAACGCTGATTGTCCTTCATGGGGCCTAAACAGGTTCACTGAGTATCAGATTCCAATTGTAACTGTTTGAGTTTTAGCGCTCACATGAAGGATACCTTGCGGCGGCGGCGGTTGTGATGAAACCATTATATCCCTGACACTCTGCGTTTGGGGATATAATAATAAATTTTATTTAAAAGCACCTTTCATGTTACTCAAGTAGGGCTGCTCGATTATGGCAAAACTTATAATCATGTTTATTTTGACTGAAATTGAGATCTCGATTATTTAACTCAATTATCTGTTAATTTTAATAACATGAATTTATTTTCCAGCCGATAAGTGTGGCGGAAACTTGACAGCTGGATGAAAAGCCTTCTGTAAAGGCTAGAAATGCCCCAAGCTCATCTTAGTTAACCCAAACAGTATGCTACAGTTTGCAATTCACCACATGTTGTTGTGAGGTTCTTGAAGTGCCGACGCTGGTTAACAGGTGCTTCCAGCTAGTCAATGTGATGCTGATCCTTGACTTCTGGGATCTGGGCTTGTCAAGTTACTTTCAGTTGCAAACAGGCAACTCACTTAAATTGCTAAGGTGCAAATAATTGAATTCTTTTATTTTTATGATTGTTGAAAGTCCCGATTGTAATTGAGATTGAAATTTGATTAATTGCCCAGCCCTATACTCAAGGTCACTGTACAATAAAACACAATAAAACAACAAGCAATAGGATACAATACAATACAAAATAAAACTATGGGACAGAGTGAGTTATAAAGAAAAATATTTCTTATAAAAGTGAGTTTTGTGGTGTGATTTGAACAGGTGTAAACAGTCAATGATACAAATTTCTGGTGGGAGAGAATTCCAGAGATGGGGAGGCTGAGCGACTGAAGTGGGCTAGGACTAGCTGGTTAGCAGAAACTGAACATTCAAAAGGAGGAAAAATACAGCTAAGATGTTTGAAATATATGTTTTAATTGTGAAAATGAATTTGATGTTGTTATAACCTTCCCGTAGAGGGCCGAAAGTAAAACACTGTGGTGTTTGCAACAAGTGTGTGGAAGATTTTGACCATCATTGCAAGTGGCTGAATACCTGTGTTGGTGGGAGAAACTACAGGTGTGTATCAGGACGAAGAAACCGTGTCTGTGTCCGAATGTACACCCTACGCCCTACATAGTCCCCTATATAGTGCTCACGCCATTTTGTAGGGGTTCCGAATGTACGTGCACTAAAAATCATCCACAATGCATCTTGAAAAGCAGGGAGCATCAATGGTCACTAGACGAGTCAATATAGACTACAATGCATTGCGGGCCGGAGCTTACGATGGCGGAAATGATCCGAACATCAAAAATGTTTAACAAAAATCTATAAAGCATAATTTTTATTCTTTTTCTACTGAATCATTATGATACAAAGCAAAAATAAAATGCAATATAAGTAAATAAGACATTTTCACACCAAATTGGATTTGTAACCTCACCTACAAGTCCGTTGTGGTTGCCATAGTTACAGCTGGTTGTCACGTGATGTGCAACAGGGAGAAAGTAGTGACTTTCATGTCCAAAGCGCCAGCAGATTGAGGGCACTATATAGTGTACTATGTAGTGTAGCACTATGTAGTGAATGAGGGGTTGGGGCATAGGGTGCACATTCGGACACAGCCGGAGCTTCTGAACCAGGTTTTAAGATTACTGTCGAAGTGAAAGATGTCTGCTGTAAAAATAACACCAGGTTTTGTGTTTCTTTCAGGTTCTTCTTTTTGGCACTCGTCTCTGCTACTGTTGGCGTGTTTTTGCTCATTGTCATAATCTTGTACATATTTATTCAACATTTTCTGGATCCGCGCATCCTACGAACAGCACCACAGTTTGATAGTGAGTTTACCAACAGTCAGATCAAAAAGAAAGTGCAGCCTTTCAATTCTAAGGTTTAGTTTCTGTTAAATAATGACTTCCTGTCATGTGTTACATGACTGCCTTGTTTATTTGGGAGGCTGTAGCTCAGGAGGGAAGAGCAGTTGTCTGCCAACCTGAAAGTTGGTGGTTTGATTCTAGGCTTCCCCTGACTACATGCTGAAGTGTCCTTGAGCAAGACACTGAACCCTATGACCCAAAAATATAAGTCGCTTTGGAAAAAAGCGTCTGCTAAATGACTGTAATGTCATATTTCTTGTTGGGTTTGTTTGATTTAAACGGTACAGGTACTTTTCATCTAATGAAACCTAAGAATTAAAAGTGTTTGTACTTTCTTTCTTGCACAAAATAAAAGTACTGATCATATTTATTTTAACTGCATCATTGTAAGTCTTTCCTTCTCTAGCTGTCGTAGGGAACACAACATGGCTGCTGTTTTTACCTTTAGCTCCAACAAGGACAAGTTCAGCCAACCTCCTCATACTGACCTCCACAACGATCATGCTGAGCACTACCTGCCTGCTGCTGCTTTGTCATCTGCTCGGCTTTCACCTTTACCTGTGTGAGGGATCATTTCTGATGGCCTAGGAGTTTTATTTTCTGACACTTCAGTATTCCTGCTCATCTTTTTTGTGCGTTACAGTTTATGCAGGCATTAGCACATTTGATTATGTAAAGCGACAGCGCAAAAAACATGGCGGAAATGGTGAAGCTGAAGATGAAAATCCTCGTGATGCAAAAACCAACAAGACTCCACAAGTGAGATCTGCCTCATATTAATATTTTATTTAGTTGTCTTGGTTTTTAAACACAGTTTTTTCCTATTTAAAGGGACAAGAAGCATCAATCAACTGTGAGTCAGCATTGTCACAGAGCTCAAGGTACTCCTCAGTTCTGGTCTAAATGATGAAAGCTAGTTTTTGAAGTAAATGATGATAAACGTCATTCTGGCTCTCCTGCAGTTCCTGTAGATTTGACAGTAAAGGCCCGTTCTCCAGCCGATTCTCAGAGTCTATATGCATAGAGGTATCTATATGTTGTTGTAGCTCTTTGTTGTATTTTTATAAATGTACTTGGACAATATTTTCATATTTTCTGTTTAGCTGAGCAACTTTAAGAAATCAGCAGAAAATGAGAAAAATTTCCATTATGGCACAGACAATTCTGCAGTAAATGAAACAAGTGAGTAAAATCTATGAAAGTAATTCACTATAAATTACTGTATAGCCTAATGTGCTATGATTTCTGTTTTGTATTTACTTTACAAAGTTGCCTAATAAGTTCAGTACACACAGATAATAAGATTACATTTATAAAGTGTATTGTTATGGGTTACATAATAGCATTAATCTGTGCATTTTATAACAAAACCACCTTGCTTGTGCTTTATGTGTTAAAGGGGAAATGTCTTTGAGTGCCATCAAAGACTGGAAGCCTGATGAAGATGAAGTATCTCAAAGGGGAAGTTTGAACTCCTTTCCTGTGGTACAGGACCCTCTGGGGAGCTCAGTTATGATTCAAGATGATAATTAACACTAATTGATCATTGTGACATGTTGGATCAGGATATACTGCTCTCAGAAAAACATTACAGAACTGGTCAGTTTTATGGAAATTGTATGGGACGCTGTAGCTGCACTGTGGCGCCGTGGCTAGTGCTGTGGTCTCACAGCAAGCAGGTTGCTAGTTCGGCTTCCTGGCGATGTGGAGTTTGCATGTTCTCCCCATGTTATTGTGGGTTCTGTCTGGGTTGTCTTCCTCCCACAGTCCAAAGACATGCTCTAAATTGCCCATAGTGAGTGTCTATATGTGTTGCCCTGTGATGGACTGGCAACCTGTCCTGGGTGTACCCTGCCTCTCGCCCAATGCCAGCTGGGATTGGCCCCAGCCAATTCCAGAATAAGCAGTAGATAATGGATAGCCTATAGCTTCTCTTTAAACATTTTTTAGATGTATACTGTATGTAGCACTAACATAGGCCATCCTTTTCCTTTCTGACTATTTTGTTGTGAAGATACATTTATGTTTTATGGCATATTCCTGCTGAAATTCCCAAGACTCTTACTACAAAGCCAGTTTTCTGATACTAGGTACCACTTTAGCTATAAAAATCTTCAGATTTCATCATTAGTTTAAAAAATGGATCGACTCAAGAGACATGAAACCATTACCAAAGAGCTATGGTTTCCTTTGGCCATAAAATATCATGCAAGAAAACAGGGAATTGTTTATCAAATACCCTTTTGTACTTTTATTCCAGTACTGGTATCTTCTTCTGCATCTGAAACTGTAAACTAGTTTCTTTTCTACAGTTTGCTCCAGCATGAGTCTGGATGTGTCTATATGACACAGAAACCTCATAAATATTACAAACCATTATACATTTTAAGGATTTCTAGATAATTTGCTTATCCTTTGTATGTGCGTCAAATTGTTTTTTTTTTTTTTTAAACTAATTAAGATTAATCCAAATTGTGTCAATTGTGAGTAGATGATTATTTCATGTTTATATTTTTTTATTTTAAAGCTTTTTAAAATTTCAGGCATTTAATTAAAATATTCTTATTATGAAAGATGGGCAAATTTGCATCTGTTTCTAAAGATATTAGGAAGTTTGCATTATTATTGGAGTATTAGTGACCGATCAGCACAGTATTAAGAAAAAAAACTTTTATAAAAGTGGAACACAATTATTTTCACTTGTCTTTGACCTGTTGACATCAGTTTGAGATGTCATCAAACTCCAGACTGACAAGCCTTTAAAACATGGAAACTACATGTGAAACTATGGAACATTGTTGGATTTCGTTTCTCTTTGTTTGCACGAGGTTGAATTTCTCCACTCCTGTCAAGATATGCAGATTAGTGAAGACATTGTTTTATTTCATCAACCTGTATAAATTCCATTCCTGCTTAATATGTTAGAAGGCGAATGCATTTTAACCCCTTCAACCCCTGCGTCCCTTTGAATGCACATGATATCTTTGTTGCTCTAAACCAATGTTTCTATATTAGAGATAACCTAAAATCAGTTGGATATTTTTTATCAGCAGAAAAAAATGCAGGTCTGAAGAACATATTTCTTAAAAGTCCCATCAAACTGTTGATTAATCCAATTTTCTAAGTGTTGTACATATAGTAATATTTAATTAACTTATTGGCTGTTAGCTTTTATTTATATTTTTCTTTTCATTGTTGAATTCACCAAAACTTTAAGCATATAAGGACAAATGCCTTGTTTCAGAAAAAAAACAACAAAATAAAATTTTGACATTAACTGAATTTAACTAAAGAATATAAACATGTAATGGCTCCTTTTTTTTTGCTTCCTGTGTTTCACTCAGTTACAGAAAGGTTGAGCCTAATTTTGGATAAATTCCAATTTAAGCTGATGGCATTTTTACTTGGGCAGGTGTATTATCCCATCAAAGTTAAACTACACACACTGCACAAAAGTATCTATTACAAGTATAATTAATTTGTGGTTTAGATGTGCTTCCATAAGTGATGCTGACTGTTTAGTCTCAAACTGGAATGCACCAAAAAGTGTTCATCTTCATTAGCTGGTGTTAGTCAATAAACATTGTTTTACCAATCGAGATCTTTTAACAGTTCCCAGTTTAGTCAAGCTCTGATTTTTTAACTTACTGAGATAGAACATCTCTGATCTGAAGAACGTAACCTTCCAGTGAGTTATTTCCACCCATGCTACATTGGTTTTGGATGCCACTCACCTGAAACTAGTGTTTGAGGGTGAAGCATCAGATCCCCCTTTGAACAAGCTTCTTACTGTCACACCACCAGCTTCTAAGGTTCCAAAAGATGTTACACATGATATTTAGTGGTTTTGGACAACATAAGTAGTGTTTTAGCAGATCTTACTGAGTTGCCACTGAAATGTTCAGTTTGACATGAAGGTAAGATACCCACCAAGAGTTTACCTGTACTGTTCTGCCTCTCTCGGTCTTCAGTGATATTATTAGGATAGTCATCCTTTTTACAAACCCTTTATGTTTGTATAATACTGGAAACATTGATTATGTTTTGTTAGGCACTGAAAAAAATGTTTCAGGACTTTGTGTGCAGATTGTTGCTGTCAATGAGTGTCAGATACTGTTTACCACTAGAGGGCTGTAGATGCTCACTGTGGTTTGAAGTTGCTAAGTGACCAAGGTGTTATTATATTTAGTGCTTCACCAGTGAATCCATTTTGTTTTCTTTGTTTTGTAGTTTTCTCTATTAGTGTAATATGAAATAGTCTGTATTGTAGTTTACAGTTTATTTTATTGTGTTTCTGCCAGTTTGTGTATTTCTTTCTTCCGAAGCAGACTTTTATATAAATTCCGATTTTGTTTAAATTGTCTATTTACAGAAATAAAATACTATGTAAAGATTATATTCATTGTAGTAAAGGGGAGATCTTTTCTGATTTGGTAGGATATTGTAACAAGTGATGGAGCAAGTAGATTATGTTAAAGTTTGATGACATCTTTAATGAAGCATGAAATAATCAATGCAATAGTGTCTCTGCAGACACATACGAGCATGTTTTTGTTATGGTAATATCAGTGACAATTGTAAATAGAAAAAATATAAAATGCATTTTATTTACTCCAGAGATGTTTGTTAAGAGATTTTTATGTTGCTGTGTTAATTGCTTTTGGTAATAAATGTGCTAAAACAGCTTTCAGTTCAGTTTATTCGTAAAATGAGGACGCAGTTTGCTCCATCTGGGTTTGTGTGTGAAAATATTTTGGCTGTATCAACCACATAGTGGTGCAATTGAAGCAGTTTGAACTAAACTATTATGTCATCAACTGTTCAGGCCTTATGATCAGCTGTATCTCTATTCTGAGTTCATTTTGCTCTTTTCAAGTTGTACATCCATGAGACTGCTAGTATTTTTCAGTCGAGCCATCAGCAACACTGCAAATATTACATAATATGCATGTCAGTCAGGCTATTACTCTGATTGTGTAACACCTTTGTGAAGTGGACATCAGGAGAACATGGTTCAGAGGGCACTTGGATGCATCCATACAAAAGATGGGAATTAATGGTGTTGGGTTTTGTATGTTATTGTAAATATTCTTAAAACTTAAGACAATTCCTTATGGCCACTTATGGTCCATCAGGACATCCTGTGCTTGAACAGAAACCAGGATCCGTTCAGACAGATAAAAAAAAAAAAATCCATTTTTATTGCTACTGTGTGAGAGACAGTGGCCTCCGTGGTGCATTTCCTTCCCTTTAGGCTCTTCAGGTTGTTTATCAATAAAGCTGCAGATATTTTTAAGCTAAAAAAAAGCATCCTGCATGTTCGCCTCCGAACAACACCAGAAGACGCTGCGCGCTCAGCGGTGTGCAGGTTAGTACAACAACAAGAAAACAGCTCGTGTCACACGGCGTCAGCCAATCAGCAGCCTGGTTTCTCTTCAGCATCTCGGAGGGATTGAACCACCGGGCTACTTGAGCGCAGGCAGCGGGGAGGAAAACATATCTCGACGCACAATTATGATTTTATGAAATTGACGTGGAGTTGGAGGATTGTCTCATCAGGTAATGAAATTATTCGACCGTATTATTTTATTTGAGAGAAGAATGTCATTGATGTTTGTTTTGTAGACCTGCAGGCAGAATCCACCTGATTACTGGCAGTGTTTGCATGCTTGTGCATGCCTCTTAATATTACTGACGCTTTCCTTGGTGTGCTTTTACACAATACTCTGCATTGACAGAGTTGCATCAAGGCCTGACAATAACAAACGGATCACGTGGATTCTGTGAATTGGGCATTTGCAAGTTTATGTAACATGTTTCGCGCATGAACGCTGCCAGACACTGAAATTTCCAGCCTCTGCAGCCATATTCTGAAATATAAACATGAGCTTTTTGTGTCTTCTGCTTATCTTTTTATCTGTACGTGGGTTCAATTAAAGCCAGAGTGAATGGAACTGCCAAGAGAGAAGGACAGGAAAGGCATTGCGCCTGTAGATGCAATCTTGTTGCCAAGCTGCTGGGTTATGTGTAGGTAGTTACATAATTAGGCTAGAAAAAAATGAAAAGATTTAGCCCCTCATTTATTAGCCCAATAATGGATGGAGCGCTGGAGTAAATGGAGTACAGTATGTTCCTCTTCAAGTGAAATGTAAATAATGATTTCACATCACTGTGTCATTTTGGCTGCTGCACAGAAAATGTTCAAAATGGTGTTAGAAACCAGTTGGAAAGCAGCTATTTTCCACAATCCACCACAAGGTAATGCCCATTTTGTTTTTCTCTCTGAATGGCTCCGCTGCCATATTTTCCCAATATGTTGAATTAGGTATGCCTGACAAGAAGACACCGTCACCGAGTTTGTCCCAGATTTACCTTCTCAAGGTTTCATTACATCAGGCCGCGACCCTCTGGGTTCTGTCAAAAACAATTAACATCAGTGTTAATGATCTGGTTCTCTGTGGGATGGCTCTAAGTCCAGTTTTAAAGAATGAGAAGACTGCTTTTCTACTGACTTTTTTCTATCAAATGCAAATCCAAAAAGAAAAATACTTTGTCACGTGGACCTTATCGTTGTGTAGCGATACTTTTCTAGATGAGATTTCCACAACTTTTGAAATTTCTTTATTATTCACCACATTGAGCAGAGCAATGTCAGACTTCTAAAAAACATTTATTTAAGTGTATTCAGATCTAATTTCCTGCTGGCTCCTCCCTCTGAACCATGTCACTGACACTTCTCTGCTCCCTGGCATCACATATTCCTCATATTTCTGAGGTTGCATATCAATCCCTGGACTTTCTTGTTGTTACTTCTATTTTTCTGCATGCTGCTGCCAACAATAACTGTTGGAGGTTGTTTAGCTCAGTGCCTGCCTGGTAGTTTCAGGCACAGAGTAATATGAGTGACAGGGAAACGAGGACTAACAGGTAGTGCAGGGATGACCTTATATGTGGGCCTCGACATATTGGCACCAAACTTAAAATATAGACAGCTTTAGGGGTCCAAGCTATAAAAAGTTACTCAAGTTTTAGGGTGGAATGATTCCATGAGTTTTAATTCTAAGTTGCTTATTTCTATTAAGTTAAAAAGAATGCAAATAATTCACTATTAACCAAAAGCTGTGCACTCTCAGTAAAAGAGTAGACACCTCAATCAGTACTGTACACTAGTCATGATCCTTCTGAAGAAATGATGGTCTCCGTTTCAAATCTATGATTGACTGACACAGCCACATTCCAGAGCAGCTGTCTGGAAAGGAAAGAGGTGTGGATAGGAAGCAGATGGGATCACCGCATGCCCACTCACCGTGATGCTTTGATGGAGCAGTAGACTAGTCCTCTCATTCAAACACTCGCACATCTCATGATGACATCACTACATGAGCTAAACACCATCTGTGAAACAAGCAGCTAAACACTTTTTTTTTTGCTTTGTTTTTTATGTATTTTGGCTTGCATGTTTTCTTTCCACCTCTTCAGAATGAATAGTCTTCCAGTCATGGTAGTATATTGTTGCTATGAATAGATGCAGTTCAAAATGGGTCAAATTATAGTTAAAGCACTCATCTGTGCAGCGTATTGCCAAGAGGCGAATGTATGTAAGCATGCTGTCATCCAGTCACAGATTTGTCTCTGGAGATCTCTCTCTTAACCAAATGGCTTCTCATTTCTATGTGGTAAAGTGGAGCAGAAAAACGGCACAGTTCAGAAATAATGGCTGTGTTGGTCTAATTTTTTGTGTATCTGAGTAGAAATCTGGCAAAATGAAAAAGCAACACAGTTGCGAACTCTGTGCCCTAAATTCTGTGTTAATGATCTCTTTTATGTATTGGGCATGATGTCGCTGGAGGAGGCTTGATGTGCTGAGGACTCAGGCTCTCAAACGTACTGATAATAAATTGTAGGGGGAGAGTGAAAAGATTCCTTTGTTTCTCCCAGACTTCGCTGCTGTAAGTGAAGCACAGATGTTAATGCACAGTGAGTAGCCACTCTCTCTTTAAGATGTGGCTCATTGTTAAAACAAAAGTAGATTGTGATGAACCTGCAGTAAATCTGCAACATCAACTCGAAACTGATGGATGCTGCTTGTTTAAAGGCAGAGATTCAAATAGATGCTTAGATCTACAGTTAGTACATGAATAGAAAATGTATTTCTACATGCAAAAAGTCTCCTGAAGTCCAGCGTCACAACTATGGACGTTATTCTGTCCTCTGTTAGAGGACAGTCTTCCTAAGTCTCATTAATAATTATTTTTCCTCCTAGTATCTGCAGTATGATCTCCAGCTTGGGAATATCTTGGCATACACAAGTAGTGAACATTTCCTTTTTACTCTGGCATTTTCTATCAATTAGTTAACCAGTGACTGCAGACTGGACCTTTCAGGGGCCTTTAGGGAGACAGGAGCTGAAATGGAGGGGAGCGTTTCCGTAATTTCCAAAACTGTAAGAAAAGAAAAGATTAATTAAAACTGAAAAATGAATAACTCATATAAAGGGAAAATGGCCATATTGAACCCATAAACTATGGTGCATTAAACTCAATAAATAAATAAAACTATCCACATAAACGTTTATTTATTATCTACTGAGTAAAACTAAAACTAAAAGTAAAACATAAATGATTTGAGACCTTTTACCTTAATCGTATATAGTAAATTACAGTATTTATTTATTATTTACAAAAAAGTTTCTAAAAAGTCAAAAGAATGTATTTCACCATTTTAATGGGACTTAGAAGGCATTATATATTTAACTAAATTAGTGAATGAAGAGTAGTCTGAAGTTTCCTTGTTTGCATACAAATAGATTTGGTGCAGCTACAATAAACATTTATGCATGATTAGAAACATCATACATAAGTGATAATTAATGAAAAGTAAATTAATGAAGCTAACAGTGGTGAGAGATTAAAAATGTAGTGCAAGTCTTGCCAGATTGTGCAAAGTGAATATAGATTTTCATCAAAAGATCCTCCTCCTCCATCCTCTGTAGTAATGCCATCTTGTGAAATGCTGTACTGATCTAATAACTTGTTCATGTCTACACCCCCACCCCCTGCATTCTCTTCTTTCTTTCTCTTCACTATACCCCCTGCTTCCCCTTCCTTCATCCATCTTTTAATCTGACTCAAAAGACACCTTTAAAGTTTTTTTTAAAAGCTTTTCTTTACTGGACAGTATGAGCAGGGATACAGACAGGAAATGAAGGGGAGAGAAAGTAATGTGCAGCACGAGTCTGCAGCATCAAGAGTAAAACTAATAATAATAAAAAAAACTAGACACGTGAAATAAAACTCATTTGTCATCATTTCATTTTAAACTGCAGGCTGGTTTTGTCCTTATTTGAACCAAGAAGACAATGAACTCCGAGTAATCTTCAATACCAATTCCTCCAGTCTTTCATACAGTGTGCTTATATATTTTTGTTGATGCAAAAAGATTTCTTTTATCGTTCATGGGGTGCTTCATTACACTTTGTACCTCATTTCTAATACACTGAGGCTTCAGCAGCCTCCATAACTTTATCTCACTTGTGTTGGCACGACTACACGATGACATATGACAGAAACCCCAACTGTCAATAGCGATACTCAGCGATGTCACCATGCCTGTATGTGTGAAGAAATGGGCATGGGTCACAGAGAAGCCACTTGCATTGGACAATGGGTTCCCAGTGTCCATAGCTCTGAATGCCATTATTCTCTTTTTATTTCTCTCTATGAATTAACAACTTTAACATAATGGCTTCATGCAATCTCAATCTTTTGTACTTGAAAATGCGAACTTTAGTATTTAAGTATCAACTATAGGTAGTGAGGTCACATTGGTGATTACTGGCCACAGGGTTGTGGAAACAAAACCAGTGGCTATTACCACTGCCTCCAGGGGTGAGTCAACTAACTTTACTGGTGCCTTATGGGAGCTGCAAAGACGTTGCTAGCTAGAGCAGATGGTTTAAATCCACAGAACATATCTCTGTTCTTGGCTTGCATCTTGTTTTTATGAGATTTTTTAGCTGCAGTGAGAACTACTGGCTATTTTAGAGACTTTCCGGGAGATATTTGCTCTCTGTAAGGATGCTAAGCTGAGTATGGGAACAGCTGAAAGGTGAGCAGAGACCCATCAAATATGATTTTATTATTTTTATGTAGAACTACAGCTGCACTGCAAACAGGATAACATATTTTGTTCTTTTTTATCACTTAGTGGGATTATTTGTAGCTGATTTCAGGAGGAATGAGGCTGCTGTTTATATTTAGATGCAAATCGAGATGATGTGTTTGGAGAGAAATCCCTGAGCTCAGACTGTATGAAGTCACCCAAAGCAAGATAGGGGAATGAAGTCAGAAGGGAATACTGCTTGAAAGGATGTGAAACTGCAGATCACAGTCAACAAAGATTAGTTAGCAAAATGTCACATCATTGTTTTAACTTATTTTAATCTTCTTCCTTTGAATATACCAGTTTTGAGTATTTGTTGAATGCATCTCTGCATGTTTGTATCCATCTGGTTCAGACATTATGTCATCATTAATTATGTCAGTTATGGTGCATGATTAAATGCTAATACTCTTAATTATTCCAGAACTGACTGATCTTAATTATTTAAGCTGATCATTTTGCATAATGATTAGCACCCGCTAAAATCCAGCTGGATAAAACTAAGAGAACTGTTGTATTCCCATAATTTTATTATTGTTGCTTTTCACCATTTAAGATCAACTATTTATATTTAGTGAAAAATCTCCGTCTTCAGTGGCAGTTTTATATGAAAACAAAGAAGCACAAGTGTGGATGACTCATCTAATTTGCATTAGAAAGGTGGATTTGACTTTATGTCCTATCTAGTAACACAAAGTGTACACTGTTCATCATAATTGTGTGAAATCTTTTTGAAAACCAACTTTTTATTCTTGCAGCACTAATAAAAGAGATGGATTGTAGTACAGCATGATGCTGTGTAATTTATTTGAATGTATTTTTATTTGTATCCATGGCTTTCAAGTCAAACAGGCACCTTATTAAATTGCTTCCCTCCATTTTCATCTTTTTCTCAGCACAAAGAGAAAACACAAGTCGGCTAATCCAAGTACTTCACAGAAAGAACCGAATTCCTGCTCAACCATGGCAGATCAGAAGTAAGTGATTTATGCAAGCTCATATGTTCAAATATAAATCCAGTCAGATTTTATTATTGCCAGGCCTTTGTGTCCAACAAAGATCTATTTGTAACTCACACATCTTTGTTAGACTAGATAAGAAATATGTCCATTCATAAGTTTATGAACATAGCAACACCTGAAATGTAGTAGTTCCCATACAAAAAGACACAGCTGAGAGCAAACTAGCGAGCTGTGTCTCAACCTGAAGGCGTGATTCACCATTTTCCCTTTACAGAAGATTTGCAGATGCAACTCATGCAGAACGCGATCAGATGAGACATATTTCTGCTGAAAAACGTCCCTAATCCTTCTTGTATCTATCAAGGCTGTGATTTATTTTTAAAGCTCTTTAAAAAAAATCACCTGATTCTTATTAAGTTTTTCTCCTTGAGCCTTGATAAAATAATCTTTTGTTGATCAATTGACAACCAATAACCTTTAGAGTGCAATTTTATTATTATTAGTTAATCTTTTCTGGATGAATATTTAACTGTTTACAACGAGTAGCTTCTGCAAATGACATCACATCAGCTGACAACTCATTTTACTATCTTTCAAATCACATGTAGCTGACAAAATGCTGAATATTTTCTTTTTCAGAGACAACATAGACGACTTTAAGGTCCAAACAGCCAAGCACCCCAACATCAGCTCGGTCGCTTTGAGGCCACATAGCGAACAGTCTAAAGACAGAATGTCCAAAAGGCTTTCAACTGAATCTAATGGAACCAGTGATGGTGGTGTGGGCTCCTCCACACCAGTGGAGTTGACTGCTTTGGAGGAGTCATTTCGACGTTTCGCCATACACGGTGACACTCGCGCTACCGGCAAGGACATGCACGGCAAGAACTGGTCCAAGCTCTGCAAAGACTGTGGCGTGATTGACGGCAAGAGTATCACCCTTACTGACGTGGACATCGTCTTCAGCAAAGTCAAGTAAGCAAAACGGCAACCTTACTGCGCACCAAGTACAACAAATCACGTCAGATTATACACATAGTTACTTTTGATCGTTTATTTCATGGTTCACTTCATGAATTTGCATGTACAAATGGCTACAAGTGTGATGCAATAACAGCAGGAGTTTGGTTGCAGGAACACGTTGTGTTTCTCAACTATTACTGGAAAAGTCAGAGTTAATTCACACCTTTGTTAAAGCACACACCTACACACCTACGCTGTGACAAAGCAAAGGACACAGGATGATGTTTTTATTAGGAATTCTAAAATACAATATTCTTTGGTACAGATTGTGCTGTCCATCAGAAAGGAAAGCCGGAGCTAAAAGTCAGCATTTCCTCAGGCTGCACTGATTCATCCTCTACTGCTTGATTTCAAGGATGTGCAGCCCAATAATACGCTGTGACCTCAATATTCTTTGTCCATTAGATATAAACCTTTCATCTGCACATGTGCAGTCAACATCTGTAAACTATTCAGGCTGATCCCACCTCGACACGAGCGTACAAATGTACAAGAAACTGCATTAAACATTGCTCATGCATAGTGAGACACATGCAGCTGCATGTAGTCACACAGAGTGAAGGTGGTGGGAAAGGATAGGGAATCCATAATGCAGATTTGTGTGGTTTATAGCAGGGTTATTTTGGAGATTTCATTCATGCACAGAGCTGCTTTGAATTTTCTTTCTTGTTTATTTATGATATGAATACAGATTATTCTGCGTGACAGCACTAGAATAGTAGAGAATAGCTAGAAGCCATTCATCAGCACATCTTATTGGAGGATGGGAAGGCTAAGAAAAATGTCATCTTGAAAATTTCACGTTATATCTTCAAAAATTCTTTGATTTATTTATTTATTTATTTTCAAATATGCTCTATAAATAAATGCGGTCTTTTAGTGTAGGTCAGATTTACAATTTTATCAAATAGAGTTCAAGTATCAAATCTAGAGCTTCCACCATCCAGAGATCGTGCATTTAAAGTCACAGAAAATGACCTAAACTAATTATTTACTAAATTCACAGTTAAAGAAAAATAAAATTAATTCAGAGGACATTTCTTTCCTTATCTGACCGAAACAGCAGATTTTAGTCTGACTGGGCTCTTCTATGTGGAAATTTTTTTTAACAATTTGACTTGTTTGAGTTGACATATGATGGACAAACCAGGGACAACCAGTTACAAATATTGCTTTTAATAAAATATGTGCTACAAATGTAGTGACTTAACTATGACCAGTCACAGTATATTCACATGGCCAAAACCTTTTGTTGCATTTGCTAAGTCAGATATTCTTTTCTTTGAGTCACCACATCATTTATCAGTCATTCACTGTTGTCATGGTGATCACTGTTTGTATTTACTTGAATTTTTCTTGGCAAGAGAACTAAGAAACCTTCAATATGACAGTTATGAGGCAAGAAGATTACATCTGTTCCTACTGGTGGGCACTTGTAGGAAATGTAACAGCATGGTGCAACTACTATAAAAGTAAAGTGAAAAAAAAAAAAACATTGTGTTAGTGGTGGATCTGTGCAGTGTTGTGTACATTACATCCAGAATCTACACTGGATCCCACATAGTGTATGATGGTGCAGTAAAATCTTGCATACAGGACAGAAAGAGTTACAGTGCTGGGGGAGGGGTCCCATTTTCATGTAGTTTCTGACTGGAGGCATGACAGAGTGGGGAGGGCTGCCATGCCGGAGATGGACATCACAACTTTCCCTTTAATCAGTGTCAAAGCTCTTTGCTTGCACATGAAAAATTAAACATCTTAATGAGCACTGGCTAATCACAGCATGGCTGAATGAGTCAGCGTTTGTTCCGGGTATGGAGGTCTGTCTCTACTGAACCGCACAGTATAAACGTGGATGCGGATTTGTCTCAATATCCAGGGTTTGTTGTTATTTTACATTTACATTTCCCACCAGTGTGACACCGACTCATGTCCACATCAGATCCATGTGGATCTTCTGCTGCAAATAGTTGAACCACAGAATGTAAACAGACCGCAGGTACAAACACTTAAACAAGCTGTACTTGTCCTAACTTTTGTCCTTTTAAACCTTATCACCGCCTCTTTTGGTGATTATTTACACAGTTTAACTTTTTGCAAGCTCTGGCAAACTTAATATGTCATTTTGGGGAGACGGCGGAGGAGACTTGGTTATCTTTAAGGGACAGAAGCAGCAGCTGAAAGTCAAGTTCCCCCTCTGACAATACACAGCATAGAACAGACGCAGAGGAATGAAGCTCTCATATGTTCAGCACTGAAGGATTGCCCAAACAAAACTGCTCACCAAACGAGTCAAATTGATAATAAACCCAAACATTTCATGTTTGCTGTAGCTCGTTGCTATGGCAGCAAGTTGCCTGGGGAGACTGCCGGCTTTATAGGCTGTTGTTTTGATTTATCACCACAGCAATGGCTGTTTATGTTAGTGTTACTAAGCACTTTTGACATGGAAGTGAAAACTGGAACGCTCAGATAGGGAATACTTGATAATAATGATGCAACAGTACCGTATTTCCACTGTTGGTAACATTTTGATCTGATAAATCTCAACAATCTCAACTTAAATCAAAGACAAAGGGAGATACAAATATAGAATTTCAGTTCCTCTGAAATGGTCTTGGGAAAATGATCTGAATTGGGAAATTTCCTTCACGGATCATCTCACTATCTTTTAACATTTCAAACTTCTCAGAAGGCCCCGCTGCTGATAAAGCAAGCCTCAAAGTAGAGATTTCAGAGAAACAGGCAGATATATCGTATGAGGTTTTAGGGTCTGAAGTGCACCAGTAACTATCCCACACTTAAGCTCCTTTCCCTCTTACATATCAGGAAAAAATCCTGCCGCACCATCACATTTGATGAATTCAAGGCTGCCCTTGGAGAGCTGGCCAGGAAGAAATATAAAGACAAGACGGGAGAGGAGGCTGAGGCCGAGGTCTTCAAGTTGATAGAAGGGAAGGCGCCAATCATCGCAGGAGTCACCGTAAGTTTCTGCTTTGTGTATTTAATTAAACGATTTGTTTCTGTAGCTGCAGCTCTAACATTTTGCAAAAACGTCCTGACAGAGAGCCGTGGCTTCACCGACAGTGAGTCGACTTACAGACACCACCAAGTTTACAGGATCCCACAAGGAGCGTTTTGACGAGACTGGCCGCGGGAAGGGGAAGGCTGGACGAGTAGACATAGTTGACACATCTGGATACGTCCCGGGATACAAACATCGAGGGACATATGAAAAGAAAGTGAATAAGCCCACCGAAGGCAGACCGATGTGAGGGCAAAAGATGAGAAAAATAAACATTTTATCAGCTACCAGGATGATTTTCTATTAAAAGAGTACTCATAGAAAGCACAAAATAGGATTTCATATATTTTCCTGCCCACCTATTAGGTGTCTTTGTGAGTGTGTGTGTGAAAGAGAGATGTTTTTAAGTTCCTCTCTGTGTGAGAACTGGAAAACTGTTTACATGTATTTTTACAAAGTCAAAGTCATCACCAGCTGATACATTCCTGTCTGTTAGCGAGTTACTGCCAAACACTGAAGAGAAGAAATGAGAGAAACTTCTATGCCATGAATACTGAAACTCTGTTATTGTAGGAGCTGATAATATTTATAAAGCACGACGAACAACGCAGCCAGAAAAGCTGAAGTGGGACAATAATCTGATGAATTATCATCAACGCACTTTTTAATGGAACTCTTTCTTTGACCACATTTAGTTAAACGAAGGCATTTATTATCTCTGCAGTTTGAAAGATGACATTTTTAAACAGATTATTATGACTTCACCCTTTGATCTGACCTTTTATTATTCAGATTCAGAAAATTTACTTTTCATGATACAATGTTGTAAGTAGAGAAGTTTGAAAGATGATTAAAAATGACTAATCCCAATTTGTTCTTTAGCATAAAATGCCATTTAAAACAAAGTTTGATGATGAATTTAGACTAAGTAAAGGTGTTAAGTGTTGTCTGCTTTCTCTAAAGATCTCACATATTTGCTTTTTTTTTAAGATATAATGAACAAAAGCCTGACCATGCAAGTTTCCAATGAGCCAGACCTTGTTAGTGTTTTATTCTCTAGCCAGCACAATGGGAAACAAACATTTCAAGTAATTACAGCGAATTCAGCTGAAAACAGAAGCTCTTCCCACATTAGATGAACTCAGTTGTACAAGATTGTATTTTTACCATTTTACTTGCATTATTTCCTTATCAGATTTATACACAGTAGCTATAATATATTTGTGGTAAGATTGTGTATATATTCTAAAAGATTTGAGCCACAGCGCTTAATTTAAGACACTGGCTTCTTGTTTAGCGTTTTTCTTGTGTTGCTATACTTTGTGCATGTGATGTGTATTGCATTTGATTCAGAGGCATAAAGATGACAGCTTGTCCATCTTTCCTTTACTACTGTGCCTGCTGTGAAGACAGACTACTGGACAAACGTACATTTTTCTTGCTAAAAGTATCTAGTGATGAAACTGTGGGGTTGTGATAAAATCTTGTATTGCTTGAAATCAATATGTGTCAACTCGTACGTGTACACAGTGACCTATCCTCTAATGCTACTCTATTCGTTTGTACCTTTAATGTGTTGAGCTGTCATCTACGGCACAGATTTTACTAAAAAAATAAATAAACAAAGCAGGGTTTTAATATTTACTGACAAATGTACCAGATAAAAGGGAAATCTGCAAATACTTTTGTAGAATATTTTTCCATGACAACAGTTTTGTGTGTAATACACTACCTGTAGCCTCAGCTGATGAAGAATCGTGCATCAAATGCAAAACTAGCAGCTCTTTGTGTACGTTTGTCTGCTGCGATGACTTAACGATGTTTTTCTGTGCTTAATGCCAAAATACTGTGCACCTTTAATGTCTTTTTTCAAATAATCTTTAATGTATTACTCTGCCCCTGTGCATGCCGTGTTTTTTTGTTCTTGTTCTCAAAGACTTCCTAAAGCGTGTTTATGATTTATAGTGCATTATTGAAAATAAAAAAAAGAAAAGAAACCTCTGAACCTCTGCTCAGTAGATATCAGAAGTCAAACATTTTCTGTCCTTATAGCTTTTTTCATACATACTGTGTAGCAGTAGCACCAGTCTCTGACCTGTGATATTCAGAAAAAAAGCAGGACCTACATTCAGTTTGTGTAGCATACATTTTCTAAGCGGGTAGTCCAAGTCTTGAATCGGGGTTGGAAAGAGGAAAGTGCATGTGTGAGAGCAGCTCTCCAGCCCCGAGGCAGACATATAAATAAAGTCACAGTGCGGCTGTAGTCTTGATGCATTCATTCCACTGCAGCGTACAAAGCAGATGGAGACACAACTGACCTAAAAAAAAAGACAACCTAGCTACAGATCCAGGAAACATATCATGACCTTTTCATTTTTACCCCTAAAATCATTTAACATAACAACCCTGACATACAGTTATACACAAAGTTTCATGGATGAATGGCTTTTCCCTGCTACTGTTTACATTTGGCAGACAGGCTGTACATACTATTTTAAAATAAGAAACCCTTCCTCAAAAAGGCATTGCAAAAAAATTTAAACCTACACTGCAGTGATATAAATAAGTAAAAATGCATTCATTCATTGCTGGACCATGTGCCGATACGATGCTTGGCATAGTTTTTTGCTTTGATATTTTCCAATGCGTGTCTCCTTATTGAAATTGACTTTAATGTTATTCACTTCCCTTCTGCTCAACTCGCAAACACTCGTTGGTGGCCACCGGGGACCTGCAGCACATACACAGACACACACAAATCACCTAAACAACCAACAAGGCAGCTTATTTAGATGTAAGATTGCATCAGTGCACCCACACTGTGGGCGTGGTATACAAAGCAGGTCCAAGTGTCAGAAGAGACTGCAGTTTTTGTTCTTACCTACGGCTTTCTTGCCGCATATTTGAAAGTAGCTGGACTTTCTCAGCTTCTTGCACTTCCTTTTTCAGCCCCTCAATCTCTCTCTTCAGCTCCTCCACTTCTGTCTGAGCTTCTAATGGACAAAACAAACTACTTTTGAAAACCAGCCAAATGTTTAGTCGTATGGATCTCTCGCTGGGATTGACACCCACCTCTGATTTGAGTAATTGGAGAACTTTTCATCATAGACTTGAGATACTGTCGCTCTAACTTGATGAGCTGTTTCTGCAGAGCGACATTCTCTTCTAAGACAATCCTCAGCTGCTCATTTAGTTTACCCTGTTTGAATAGTAACATAGTAGCACATCAGCCCCCACAAAGCTGAATCTTTTTTTCCAGTGTTGAGTGAACTCACCACAGCTCTGTGAGCTTCCTCTAGCCGAGCAGAAACATTTTGCATTTCAGTTTTGTGTTCTTCCTCTCGTGCAACAGCTTGAAAGTTGAGTGCATCAACATCCTGCTTTAAGGTCCTGACCTCAGCCTCCCGACTGGAAATATCGCTCTCCATCATGGAGAGGATCTGAACTGCCTGAGCTAGAGCCGAAAATAGAAGAGATGAAGAGCCATTCATAGTCTCAGTATCTTGAAATCAGATGCCACATTCCCTAAGCTGAACTCCAACTCACACAGGAAGTTGTTGTTATGATGCAGTGATCTCTCTCCTCTCCAGTGTTTGTCCACCAGGTTGAGAAGCATCTCAAGGGGTTTCCTATAGCTACCCTGAGAGAGGATTTCACATCATATAATATCAGAAGAGATTTAACCTCAAATAAATTCATGATTAACAGTCAAAATTAGGACCAAGTTGATTGCAAACCCTTTTTTTCTTTTCATCTTGCGGCTGTAAGCAAGCTCCCCTTTTTGTCTTGTTGAAGTCAGAGTAGCTGAGTCTTGCGGGATGTAAGATGGGGTTAGAGGGATCAGACAGATTTAAGCCGGGACGAGGTGGACTGGGAGGCCAGATGTTAAAAAATGAGGAGGCATGATGCTGACTTTGATCTGGAAAAAACATTTTGAGAATGCACTGACTTAACCTGCAATGAAGGCAGGCACGAACATTCAAGGGTCAATTTAAAAGTAACACAACACAGAAAAGTGATTCTTACCAGGATTTGGAGTAAAATACCCTTTGCCTGCATGTCTGGTCTGACGGGGAAGTTCCTTTTGCTTTTGTTTTCCAGGAGCAGGTAGATGTTTCTCTATGTAGGGATCAAAGGACACTTTCGGTCTTTCAGCAACTTTAGATGAGGTAAAGCTTACTCTATGAGGAAGTTCATTAATCTGTGACCCTTTGGACTCCGTGTTATCTGGAAAAGTACAAAAGAAATGTTTTAAAGCACAGATATTGAATGAACATTGCTGTTAAAAAATAACACGTGGGTGACAGAACATGGCTTATGTCTCCCCCTAGTGGCGATTCTCTATACAGTTATACAACAACTGTAATAGACTTACCATTTTTATTAGAGTGCCTGAGGATAGATTTAGCAGATTCCTACAAGTCAAACAATTGTTATTTAATTATTTACGTGTATAGTTGGGAATACTGTCTGACATGGAAATGAAAAATCACCTGTTTTGGAGTTGAACTTCTTTGTTGTGTAAAATCTTCCAAACCTTCATCTTTTGCTTCTGAAACGGAAAGCAGATCCTTGAAATGTTAAAAAGAGAAAAATGTAATTCAGCGGGTTTGTAATAAAGAACCAACATTTGTATTTTAACATCTTACCCTTTGTTTTATTGTTTCCAGACTCGGGAATGGTTTCACTTTGGCCACTATGATTTGTTGCAACAAAATTTAGCACAATATCCTCACAGTCGGTCGGGAGAGAAAGCCTCTTGGTCAAGCGGTCGACTAAAGCCAGCCTGTGAACACTACTTCTGCCAAATTGCAAGCGAGATATGAGATGGGAAAACGTCAAATCAGTGTAAAAGTTCTGCTTTATTCCTTTATGTGGCCTTTATGAGTGTAATTGAACTCAAATTAATGTAAAAGCATACTGGAACATTTTTTGATTAAAAAAATCCTTCTGCTTTGCTGTGATGGTTTTAAATGTGCCTTAGATATAAAACTAATTGCAAGATGTTATTTGACAGAATTTAGAAAACACTGTTCTTGTTAGACTTATATTTAAAGCTGCATTTTGTTTAGAAACTTCCATCATTATAAACTAGACATGCTTAATCATATTACATATCTACATGAGTACTCGCCCATCACGAGGATCCTAGAACAACTCTAATTCTGGGCACACTGTGTTTTTAGAACGAAACCTCTTTTTCATATACACCAGCAAAAACTATTATTTCATATCAGCCAGATCTATTTATTGAATATAATGAGAAGTTACAGCAAAATGCATCTATCCTGCAAGATAACTATAAGGCACTGATACGGTCATTAAAATAGCAAATATGAGGGTTCACAGGTATATAAAAGGAATTATTCAATCACAAACAAATCAAAATGTTATCTGCTCTAATAATTTCCATAGTTGTTGTTTTAGGAACTGCGTGTTTGTCTGAAATATCTGAGGCATACACATATTAATCTTTACCAGCCTATACATAAAAAATGGCCCCTCCATTGTTATATATAATACAAGCACCTGACCTTCAATTTTCAGTTCAATCAAACAATGAGTTGAATCCATTGAAGTTATGCAATTTATGGCCTGTGTACCTTCGATCCTCAGCTGGATGCAGAGAGGAGCTCTTCTGAGGAGGAGGAGGGTCAAAGGAGAACTGCATTATGTCCGCTTTACGCTCGGTGTCTCTGACTGAGCAGCTATCTGAAAAGCAAAAAAAGATTACTTACTCATTCGCAAAACCTTGACCCAAGATGGGTGAAATGTGGACCTCGTTACCTAGTTTTCGCAGGTTGGGCATGGCATGCACCAAATAAGAGCGATAGTGAGGGCAGCTTTTGGTCAGAGGGTTGAGCCTGAGGTCCAGTTCTTTTAAAACCGGAAGCTCGAACAGCACTTTCACCTCTTCAAGCGAAGGTATGCAGTTATAATAGAGGATGAGCCTCTCCAGCATTTTCAGGTGCCGCACCCCCTGCAAAGAAACCACATTTAACACAAACTATCATTTTCCCCCCACTAACATCCACAAATGAATATAGAAAAAACATCACATCATATGTGTGGGGAAGGCAGTCTCAAACTTTAATATTATTCAATACAAACGTTTCCAGCATTTAACTTTAAACAATTACAGCTATGGAGGAATGAAAGCCAAAGAAATATTTCCATGTATGTGACGCACATGTTAAATGGAAAGGCATCATTTTCAAAGAGCAAACATGTTTACACACGTAACTTTACAAACCTCCACAGAAACAAGCACATTGTAAGAAAGATCCAGAGATTTGAGGCGAACAAAATGATTCAATGCGTTTCCCAGATGTCTGATCTTCTCCTCATAAGTCCCAGGTAGGCTCAGTGACCGGACATCACCTTTCCAAAAGCATAAACATCATAATTACAAATACTGTACAACTTGCTTCTTGTGGTTTGCATTAAAATCATTGACTGTATAAATTAAAACAGGTACAAAGTGACACCGTTAGCTCTGGTTAGCTTAAATATCGATACAGAGGCCTGGGAAAGCCGCAACAGTTTAAACAAAAGTAACTAAATGTGGTTCCCTGATGCGTAATATTGATTAGTTCTTAATGTCGTTGCTCAACGTGGAATATCCTTACCGAGGCACGGATGTTTTAACTGTAATCTCTCACGTATCCATTGCTCCGTTAATGTTGTCAAACACTCCGCCGCCATACTTTTCGAACTCGTGATGCCTTCATGTACCGTCAGAAATATGTATAAAAAGCTCAGTTTTGACAACTGAAAGTTTAAATTGTTCATTCTCTTTATACTGTCAATGTTTTTAACACACGATGCCACTGGTGCATCACAAATGTTCACATGAAAATTACGAAGAAATGTACAAACAAACTTTTAATATCCTTATTTCTAAATACGAATTTTGAACCTTGAGTTGACCTCGTAAATACGCAATCACAGTTGTTAGTTTGGACAGGTAAAATAATTCTACTTGTATTAATGTAACTAATTGTAACTATTAAAAATAGTATTTTATTTAATTAGAAATAATAGTTTTACTAAAACAAAACTACGTCATGTATTAAACACAGCCTCACCAAAAGTCAAAATACTTCATGCAATAATAATTATTCAATATAAAAACCTAAGTTGAAATTTATGAAGAAACGTATTTTTAAAAGTTTAAAATGTAACGCTATATTTCTACCAAAATTTTTGATTTTCCGAGTTAGTAAAACGCATCTTATTGCGCCTGCGCACTGTCCAAATACGTCACATGTAAAAACAAACCCGCCACATTTCTTGCTCACATCTACTTTGCTTTGGTGTGTCCAGATTTAATAGTGAGCTACCATGTGACAGTTACACGTGGTGTAGCTGTAATAACTGTTAAGAGACACTTAATTAACTTCCTGTCATCAGTGGGAACGGTGTTGGGAGGTTCGCAGATGTTTTCACGCGCGTCATTTCAATTCGGTATCAATGGCGTCCACTGTAACGGTGTTGGTGACAGCTTGTTCAGACGTCCTATTGTCCACCACAGCGCTGCATTGTTCCTATAAACTATTCAAGGTGGGTGTAATCATTCAAACGTGAATCCCAGATGTTGTGATTTCTGTATTAAACTGGGATTATTTGCTTTTTAATCGAAAAAGGTTATAAAAGTCCATATCTGAGTTTTAGTTCAGTGGTGAGTTATTTCCTGATGAAATGTTCAAAAAAGCTTGATACAGAAATATAAAAACGAGGTAATATTCTATTTATTACAACAGCTTCTTTTCTTTAACCTCTAAATGCTTATTCCCTTTTGCTATTTTGCAGCTTTGATATACTTTTTTGGAATATAAAATGTGTATCCTCTTAATAAGCTTGCATATTTGAAATTTACAATGAAAGTGCATTAATCTTATACCATGTATTAAAGATCCTGTGAAGAATCTCTTGTGTCTGCTTCTGTTGCAGAGTCATCGGGCCCCCTCAGTCGCCTTCTTTGTGCTCGGTATCTCTGCAACTCTCGGCATCTTCCATCCCTTCAGCTTTTACTTCACCTCTCTCCAAAAAGAAGCCCAGTGGGCTGGGGAGGTTTTGGCTCCAGCGCTGGTCTCCTTTGATTTCCTGTGGCTCAGTCAAGACCGCAACACAGCACAGATCCTCCTGTGTGGCTCCTGTCTGCTGCTCGGACTCTCAGAGTGGCTCTCTGCAGATACACTTGCAGTCATGACTTGCTGCCTCGGTCTGTCATCTCTGTCCTGCAGCCTGACTGTGTGCCTGTTTGCTGGTAATGCTTTAGGGGCCCTTGGCGCCGTGGCCCTTAGTCTTCCTTTACTTGTGACACAGAGAGTTGGAACTAATGCTTTTGCTCCCCTCATTTATCCAGTCATTACAGAAGGCCTGATGAAGTGGCTTTTAAAGGGGTCGTTGCTGATTGGCTGCTGGGCCTCAACGCGAGCTCTCAGCAGGTTTCTGTTGGATGTCACAGACCACTCTAACATAAGCCTTTAAATGTGTAACGGTTTGCATGGTTAAAGAATGTGTTTAATATTGACTGTGCCAAAGGTGATTAAGTTACATACTGGAGAGAAGAATAAAGTTGAAGTGCCTGAGTAAAGAATTAATAAGAAAATAATACCTAGTTTCACCTTTTTAAAGGTTAAATATTGGCTTATTGCTCTTTGTTATGTTGCTGATAATTAATTAAAATGCCTTATAGATCATCCGTCCATCCATCTTCTTTTATTTACTTATTTCTGTTCAGGGTTGCAAAGAGATTGGAGCCTATTCCAACTGCTACCTGGTGAGAGTCAGAATGCCCCCGGCTGACATTGCAAACACTGATCATTATTATGACTTTTATCAAGTTATTCTGAAATATATTGAAAAATATGTGAAAAATAATATACTGGTATTGACATATAGGTTGAATGTTATAATCTGTGTCTAAAAATGAGAAAGCAAGTTATACTATGCTAATATAAACCTTAAAAAGCCTAAAAACTACTGTATTTTTTGGACTATGAGTCACACCAGTATATAAGTCGAATAAATAAAAAAATTGGTCATGAAGAAAATAACACAAGTTGCACTTGACTATAAGTTGCATTTATTCACAAGAAAATATTATATGAGTTGTCACAAGCCCAGAGCATCCTCTCGCTGCTGTCAATACTTTGGGAGTAAATAAGTCGCACCTGATTATAAGTCGCAGGAACAGTCAAACTACTAAAAAAATGTGACTCATAGTCTGGAAAATACACTATTTTAAAGGTGCTTTTTTGTGGTTAGCTGAGCTGTTTTGCAATTAGAAAAAAACATTGACTTCTCATATAATAGTATTTTCTTTGCCGTTCATCACTTGTTAACAAATTAAAGGACACACAACACAAGTCAGTAATAACTTAGCTTCAGTTTTAGCTCTGATGGAGTAAAAATAATTTTCTTATGCACATTTCTCTGCTAACGGTTTTTAATCCTTTGGATAAAGAAATTCTCCCCTACTTCAGAGTCTGGGAAATCTATATTCTGCAGCCTCAGCAGTATCACTGTAAGATTATCTGCAGTGGTCAAAGCTCTTGGCTCATCTCTCACTTTATCATCTAAAAACTTATTTTGGTTATTTTATTGCTTTGTATCAACTATAATGTTAAATTAAATACTTTAATTAGATTTCTTTTTGTTTGTTCTCACTGTTGTCCTTGCAGGACTTTGACTAAGTTTTGTGGAGAATGCTGCAGATTGTGTCTCAGGATTTCAGGGGTGTGAGCAGCAGCCTCACTGCAGTATATGTGCAAACATATTCTTTGGTAACTCTGGGATGCTGACTAGATGACTTAGCACAATAAAAAGCATCAGTGTTACTACACCATCAAACTTCCACAGCAAATGTAACACTGATGGTGTGTATTGTGCTAAGTCATCTAGTCAGCATGTTTGAGTGTTGGAGCCCAAATGATGATATAATGTAGCTGCCTATGTGTCCTCATAGTGTTTATTTACATGTCTTGTTATTGTTGCAGTTTTTATTGTGTCATTTTTTGTTTTTGACGATGTACAAGTTTAAATGTTTTATCAGGTAATGTCCTCGTTATTTGTGGCTAAAAACAGTGTTATTCACCAGGAGGAACAACATGAACCTAGTTTGAATCAATATAATAAATCAGTATAAACAAATTTTAAATTTACAATAAATAAATAAGTTTACAGTTTTTCTTACCCTTTTTTTTTAATGAATTCTCTATTTGTTGTCATTTACCTAAAATGTATAAATGAATATGTTTTGCTTAATTTGATATTTTTTTAAGCGTTCCAAACTTGGCACTTAATGTCCTCATCATGATTTCGGCCTCAACTTCTCCTCCAACAGTCTCCATATCTGTTTGCATCCTTTCTTTCATCACTGCAGCATATCAGGAAATCAAACTGAGCATGCTCGCTGCAGATGCAGCCTGTAGATGGAACACAGTGTGGAGAAGGAAGAGGAGGAGAAAGGGGAGGAGAGAGGAGGAGGGGAGGAGAAGGAGGCACAGATAAGCTGCACACTGTAGGGATGCTGTTGCATCCAATAATAGTGGCTGCATGGGAAGAGTTGCAGGTTACAGCACAGATGGAGCAGGACTATGGAATATAAATGGATGTAGTGACAGATCGTCATAACCAAAGAAGAAAAAGCATTCAATGAGGTAAAAAAAAGGAATTTCGAATTTTGTCATTGCCATGATTGAAAAAAGAAAAAAAAATGTAACCTCTGGAGGAATCCTGGTGCAATAAGACCATTTTCTAACTCGATCCTTTATCACTGGTTTGTTGGAATGTCATGTACAGAAGGTGTGTGTATTTAGTGCATTTATCATTTGCAGGGGCTCGGGGTGGTGTGAAGATGTATGCCTTCTACTCCCTTTTAGTCTACATCTTTTACACCGTCTTTAAGAAAGAGGAGGAGGAAGCATTGGAGGGGGCATGTGGAGCTTCCGCAGACGTATGTCTAGTTATATCTGGTCCACTCTGGCATCCTTGTCTTTGTGTTCTATTTATCTTGTTTGCTTGGGGGGGCATTCATTAGGTTTCCATTTTTAATGTGTATTTCTTTTTTATGTGAATATGTTTGTGTCTCACTGTCTGACCCTCATATATGATGCTGTGCTCAGGAGCCAGGTCCTGTTTCCATGGAAACAGGGATCAGGAGGAGAGATGGCCACACCCCCAGACTGGGGAAAAAAGCTTGTGCTCGCTTGACTGAATCAAGTAAGTGAACTGAACAGGTGTTTAAGAGAGGAATCATACATGCACTACTACCTATAGTTGATTTATGATATAGTATCAAATAATTGGCACATATAGTTTTTAATTGTTTATGTGACGTCCCGCAGGCAGCAGCAGTGACACTGATGAATTGAGTGATGAAGATGAGGATGACACCTCAGACATCCCAGCATGTACTCCTCTGGCTGCCTTTTTGACTTTCAAGCAGGAGGATGAGAAGAGGAGAGCTTCCCAAGTTCAGCTGGAAACAACAGGAAAGGTAGCCAAACTGTGTCACCTCTGCTGCACTGAGGCCCTAAACGGGCATTCTGGCCCGTTCTTAACTTTATTCCTGCGTGCTTTTGTACCACACAGTTGGCAGACTCTCCCCTAGTGGCTGTGATGTCCCACTTGCTAAGTTTTCTGGAGCAGTACTCCCACTTCCAGCAGCTGCAGCAGCAAGCCGACCAGTATAGAGTCCAGCTTAAGAGGCACCGTGTCCAACACCGACGTCAGATGAAAGCTCTGAGGGCCTCCTACCGCCAGCGCCTGCGGGACAAGAGCAGCATCATAAGCAGCCTAGAGGAGGCCATTGGCCAGCAGGGGACCCCCAATCCACTTTGTGAAGGTGAGGAAGAGGAAAAGAGAAAATAAGGTGCATTATGATGTGTTTTCATTCTCACACTTTGTACATGATGAAACACTGAGGAGGCCATGAGTCTATTCCATTACAGAATTCAAATCTATGTTGACTAGTGTGACAAGAAGAGCAAAGTGTTGCACATTAGACTGAAATTAGATTTTTTTTTTTTTTTTTTGAGACGTTAGATTTGAATAAATAAAAAATATTATAATGGGTGAATCCCACAAGGTTATGTAATAAATATGAGGATGGTTTGTGCTCTCAGTACAGAAATAGCAAATGGCTGTGACATTTTAGTAGGGAAGGAAGAGCACAAATGTTTTCTTTACAATATAGAGGTGTGTATAGTGTAATGTGTTTCTCATTATTTGTATTTTTACCTGGTTTTGAGAAGCAGGAACACATCGTCCAGTCTTTTTATAGATGAACTGAGCATCATCAGCAGCAGAACAAACTGATTCAATTTAAAGGGTGTTTGTCTGGTTTTTGGAATCAGTGAAGTGACAGACACCTGACTAACCCTGGGAACCCGAGCTTTAGATGTTTGTACCTGCAGAGCTTCAGATGAGATGGTCCTTTACCACCAACAGCTCAGTACCATCACTCTTCTGTGTATATACTGAGCTTGTTATCAGGTGGTGTGAAACCACACACATCCCTGTGTAAACCATGACTTATACACCTTCAGTAGAATTTGTCATTATACAATAGCAAGTACAGTATGATCAGCTCATATACATCTCTGTGTAGAGGAACATTTAAGTCAGAGCATCTCATTACTCATTAATTGCTGGATAAAGATACATAAGTGTCCGAGGAAAGTCTTGGGTATGTCGGTAGCAGCTCTGTGACTGTCTGGCATGAATAAAACATGTTTGTTGATGGTGTCCTATGTGTTGCAAATGCACTTACAAGGCCTGGCACATGCAGGGCTGCACGTGTAAACGTGTCTGGTTAAAAATAGCCTGAGGTCCATGTTCCAGATCCACAAGCCTGCTTGGTTTGTTTGCAAGGTGTAATGCAAAATGCAGGAGTGACCCAGTACATGATGAATATGCAGTTTGTCAGCTGCTTTGGAACTTGGCTGTGCTGACTCTTTATTGTGTTTGACATAATTGAATGCTTTTAAGTTTCATCCAACAATTGCATTTTTTTTATTTGATGGAGCCAGATTTTCTTTGAAGAGTGTCTGCAGAGAGTTGAAAAACAGCTGTAGCCTCTCTGTGTTTCCCTTTGCTGGGTGGGGTGGGGGGTGGGGGATCACCTACACATTCGTGCTGCATTGTGACACATCTACCTGCTGTGTTGTTAAAATTAGCTTTGCTCTGAAAATCAGAGGTGACAAAGCCTTAAAGTCATAAAAGAGGAGGAAAGTGGTTAGAAAACAGCCGGGGATGCTGCTTGGACTCTTACTGGAGACAAGGGGGGTTTACAGTTATTCTAAGTTATTGATGTGAATCTGAATTATGCACAATAAGTCACAGTAATCTTATCAAGATCTGCAAAACACAGTGACTATATGCCATGTATAGGAGCTTTACAGTAAGTGCATCTTTAATGGTCATAAATATTACACACACCAGGGAAAATGTTCTTAAATGAACAGATTGTGTGTAGTCTGAATAAAAATGATATGGAACTGCTTTAGTTCTGGAGATGATTGAGGTTATATTATTAACAGCATTTCTGGTGTTGTCAAATAAAAGGTTTGTATTTCTTGTTCCTCAGGTGAGTCTAGCAGCGATGGAGCGACACAAGCTGGGGTTCACAGGCTGGTGGAGTCTCTGAGTGGGCTGCAGGGTGAGAGGAGTAAGCTAAGAGGAGAACTCCGCTTGCTACACTCACAGCTGGAGCAGAAGGAGAAAGACAGACACTCGCGTATACAAGCATTTCATCAGCAGGTAGATAGTTAGTTGTGACTCATCCACACACACATAATAAGTAAATATATGTCAAGATTCCTCTAAGAACTGTGAAGAAACATACTGAAATGAGAAAGTTTCACATTAATCTGCAGATAATAGAAGGAAATGTTTCTTTTTTTTAAAAAAAACTCTATTAAATGTTTTACTGTTTTGCTTTTTCAGATTGATGAGCTCAAGAGCTGCATAGAGGAGCGTGAGGAGGAGCTGTCACGGCTGAGAACAGGCACTGTGAGTCATGCACGCTATTGATTTAACCATTTGTCAAGTTTTTCCCCTGCCTTCAGCAAAGCTGCCACACCAGCTAAATTACAAATAGCGCTGTCAGGGCCAAGAGGCCTGTAATTAATCATGCACTACACCTTAATCATAAAGTCCTGGACAAACACTAAACTAAAAGCACAACTAACTAAGGAATTCAAATCAAAAGACATTTTAATATTCATTTCTATCTTTTTACTAGAGCTTGACTTTGTGTTTTATTTCCTCAGGGTGCTACGGACTCAGAGAAGCGGGTGCTGTGTCTGTCAGCAGAGAATGAGAGTCTAAAGCAGAGCCTGAGTGTCACACAGGGCCTCCTGCAGCAGCTCTCAGCTATCCCGTCCCAGTCCAACACCATGCTCATCCAGGTTAGAGGCATCAGGACAGTTCAGAGCTCACTCTGCGCTTTTCAGACAAACGTCATCAAGAGCAAACTCGCTTATATCTGCGTTTTATTGTGTTTGCACGAAGGAGAACGAGAATCTCCGTAGCAGAGTGCAGCAGCTGGAGATGTCGCTGCAACAGCGTGCTGAGCAGCTTTCCCAGCTGGAGCGAAAGAGTGAGCAAAGCGAGTGGAGAAGAGGAGAGGAGCTGAGGCAACGAGAGGACAGAGTGAAGGAGCTGCAGCTGGAGTTGGATAGAGAGAGATG
This sequence comes from Pseudomugil tenellus, assembly GCA_037177515.1. Taxonomy (NCBI): domain Eukaryota; kingdom Metazoa; phylum Chordata; class Actinopteri; order Atheriniformes; family Pseudomugilidae; genus Pseudomugil; species Pseudomugil tenellus. Next base: position 15,055,278 of record JBAMHX010000007.1, on the reverse strand, counting down.
CAAGGAGCCAGTTGTTAAGGTAAATCATCCTAAAGAGCAGGTTTGATATTGTGACATTATGGATTTCAGACAGATGTTTGATAAATGAAGACACACGTATGCTCATATCTTCTAGTATGTCACCCAGTCTGTGGAGGTGGAATCACCAGCGACACTGAAGCAGCTGACGAAAGCCAGACAGAAAAATGAGATGCTGTCTGAAAGGCTGTGCAGTCAGAATGAGCGATGCAAACAGCTGGAGGAACAGATCAGGAAATCGGATGAACACAGCTGTAATCTACAGCACAAGGTAACAAACTGAGGCAACAAAACATATTTTATCTCTTAGAAGTGCTTTCAAAGACACATGCTCATAAAGTAGTTCTTATTTACTTGGTATACAACAGTTTGTTGGTGTAAATATGTTTGCTTTTGCCAGCAAGGGAAAATGTCCATCATTACCAGTGGATACTGGACTGAGAAATAAAACATCTGGAGACACATTTCTCATGGTTTGAAAATGAACATTTAGACAAGTTTCAGCCTGGTAATTTAAAACACACTCTTCAAAGAGCAGATTATCAGTGGAAAGAGACACAAAACAAAGAGAATGGTTCCACTTGACTGCTGAAATTTTACATCTGGATCATTTTCATTGACAGATTAACTAAAAACAGGGCTGAACCTGCACAGACAGCCAATGGCACGGAATGATAACTGCTGATTGATTGGTTTACAGATTGCAGCATATGAGCGAGAAATCGGCAAACTGCAGGAGGAGCTGTTGAAAGAGATCGGACACTTAGAGGCAAGGAAGGAGGAGGCGGTAAAGGCTGCTGCCAGCTGCTCAGCGGAGCACTTTCAGAACCTGCAGGACCAATTCTTCAGTGAGTTCACTGAGTTATTCAATTACAAGATGAAATTATGATCTTTTAGCTTGTTTTTATATCCTTTAAAATTCCCCCACCTGTTCCACCTTTATGTTTTCTCTTTTTTTTCAGCCTTGCAAAAGCGTCTAACGGCACTTCCACCAACCTTACGCTGCATGAAGACAGACTATGCTAGTCTGAGGAGCCAGGTTAGAAACTTCTCTGAGTTTTATGGAGCAGCTATCAGTGAAGCAAAGAAGCAGGTGTGTAGTCTCATACAATCATTTAAAGCTGCATTTAGTGGAAATAACTTCAGACAAACTAATCATGTGTTTGTCTTTGCCAGATTGCAGCAGCTATTAGTGAAATGACTACAGCCAACAAAGATCTTTTAGAGAAATACAGGAAGGAGGTCGCACTGCGCAGGAAGTATCACGAGCAGCTGGTGGAACTAAAAGGTATTCAAATATGAATGAAAGTTGAGCTTGCTGCTAAAATTGGGGTCTCTTACTGACTGAGACCTCTGACCGTTTTTTTTTCTAGGCAACATTCGTGTTCTTTGTCGCGTGAAGCCTGTGCTGAAGGAGGACCAGCACGAGGAGGGCCAGTCTGTGGTTGTGACCACAGATCCTAACAATGAGTCCTCCCTCACTGTGCTGAGCAAAAAAAAGGGTCGCGTCTTTGAGTTGGACAAGGTTTTTCACCCACAGGCCACACAGGAAGAGGTAGTTACAGAGACCAATTCAGTGAGAGGAGAATGTCCTAAAAACACCTGTAACCCATCACATCTTCCGGTTTGCTCAGGTCTTTCAGGAGATTGAACCTCTTGTGACATCCTGCATCGATGGCTACCATGTCTGTATATTCGCATATGGACAGACAGGCTCTGGGAAAACATACACAATGGAGGTACAATTCTTTTTGTGTGTGTATATATATATATATATATATATATATATATATATAGTTAAGTTAAGTCATGTTATTCACACCAGATGTTCAAACACAATAAGAGGTGTTTCATTTGTTTTGTTTTTTTACTGGAATATTAAATTATACATTTGTTTAGTGGGAAAGTTTTCTTATTTCAGTGTATTTCTGCATTACAGATGAATTCTTACAATAAATTTGAGCTAAAAGTTCTGGACTAAAAAAATAGAGAGAAACACTAGAGAGAAACATCAGTCAGTCTGTGTCAGATTTGAAGATAAATATTTCTGAACATATTTTGGTATCAACAAAGGAAGTATCACAGTATCTCTTACATTTCTTCTCAACTTTCACTCTCCATAATAATGCAATCTAATAGTTTAAATGTAAATATTCTTTTCTGACTTTTGTCAAGTTCGGAAACCCAAAGCAATAAAGCTTTATTTATACTACTGTAGTGACCTCTAAGGTTTTGGCAATACTTTATGTAAAATTCCACTGGTTCTATAAGTTTATTGTATTTTTAAAATAATTTAATCAGTGTTGTATGATTAATAACCAAAAGTCACAGTAAACCTTTCCTGATCTCATTTATTCATTTTCTATTACGCCAAATCCAGTCTAGGGTCGCGGTGAAGCTGGAGTCTATCTAAGCAATTAGCAGGGGAGAGGCAGGGTACAACCTGGACTGGTCGCCAGTCCATCCCAGTACTCTTTTCTGATTTGTACATTTTAATATCATATTTTATAGCTTTTCCAAACGTGCTATACCTTTGTCTGGAATTGAGATAATAAGCCTACAGAGCTGCAGAAAGTGTGATTTAATTCATGACATCGGCGTCCTAATTAGTTCTGAAACAGGAACCGCCTAAAGGATCAAGTGGTTTTGGCTCACAGGGAGGAAAATCCTGGCTGAGCTGACAAGAGTTGACCCACTAATCCAACCTTTGATTTCCAGGGCAGTGTGGAAAACCCAGGAATTAACCAACGAGCCCTAAAACATCTCTTCAGTGAGATCGAAGAGAGGAAGGATATGTGGTCTTACACTGTCACAGTCAGCTCTGTGGAGATCTACAATGAAGTGCTGCGGTACAGTTTGTTTTAGCAGTCATTTAACCAGATACAACATAAAACCTCATTTATTTTGTTTTGGGTTGTTTCTTTAGAGACCTCCTCAGTAAAGATGGAGATAAACTGGATATAAAGCTCAACCCAGATGGGACAGGACAGCTGCATGTACCAGGCCTCAGGGTTATAGAAGTCAAGAGCTTTCAGCACATCAAGAAGGTATCAGATGTTTCCAAATTGTTTTAATGATCACTCGGTAATGTAAAGTTAGTGAGAAAAATCTGATCGACATTGTGTTTATGAAGATTTTAGCTACAGCCCGAAGGAACAGGATCACCTTCGGAACTCAGATGAACCAACACAGCTCACGCTCCCACGCTCTGCTGTGCATCACTGTTCACGGCACCGACCTCGCCACAGGCTCCAAAACCACAGGTTGGTCATGCGTGTGTGTCGTCTCTCTACGGGGAAAGAGTGTGTGAGAGTCTTAGGTCAGGCTTGAAATGTGCAGAACTGCCCTCAGAGCATCACTGAGAGGATGAGAGAGAAAGCGAGAAGAAGAATTTAAGCGGCCGCGATCGTGACTTCCTGTGTCATCTCAATAGGCAAGCTGAACCTGGTGGACCTGGCCGGTTCCGAGAGGGTCTGGAAGTCTGGAGCAGAGGGAGAGAGACTTAAAGAGGCCCAGAACATCAACCGCTCCCTGCTGGCGCTAGGAGATGTCATTCAGGCACTTCGGGCTCGGCAGACGCACATCCCCTTCAGGAACTCCCGCCTCACCTACTTATTGCAAGACTCACTGGGAAAAGGCAGCAAGACGGTCATGGTGGTGCAGGTGAGACTGATTTTCAGACAAATTCCTCACTTCTACCACTTCACGGTAAATGCCAATCGTTCTGTTTGTTTTTGTCCTTCCATTAAAGGTGTCCGCTTTGGAAAGCAATGTAGGAGAGACATTATGCTCTCTGAAGTTTGCACAGAGGGTGTGCAAAGTGGAGCTGGGTCCTGCGGCCAGGAAGATCGAATCTGCTGTGTCACCATGCGACTGAAAGTCACCAGGAAGCCATGACTGAATCAGATTATCAGTCACCCTACCAGCCAACTATTACACTGAAGTATCAACAAACTCAGCTGCAATCCCGATCAAGGGCTAACTCAGTACAGGTCTGCGTGGTTCCTGGGTGCTAACCAGCAGCTTGGGTCAAGTACAGACCCTCCACCTCTGCTCCAGTTACGTAATACCCTTTATCTTTAGTTACCCTGCATGAAGGAGTATTTATCCTTCCCTCCGAGTGCCAGCACATCTTCTGACCCTCAACGATAAAAAAATATGCTTTCTTGAATAGAAAAATGCAGGACTTCACATCCTCTGTGATCCAATCTGTCTTTAGAGGTGCACGGTGACTAAACATGATGAGCAAGCTTCCAACCCACAATGTCTGCACTTCAGTTGACGCAGTATTACTCATTATGCTGTAAGTATCTGTAGTTCGTGAGCGTCATCGCCAGTGTGGTCTATATTTGCAGGTTGTATTGTAAGTACGAGCAGCTAACCATGTCAGTAATGTCTGAGTTGTATATTTATGTAGTTTTTGTGAATTTCAGAGTAGTGACAACTAAGCGATGCTTATTTTGTCTTTAGAACCTTTATCATTTGCCTTTTGAGGAAAGAAGATGTTATGAAGGGAAAAGATGGACTTTTATGTCATGAAATGTGCAATACTCCCTCTGAAGGAGATGATTTGGGTCCACACAGAGAGAAGATGCACTTTATTGTCAAAGAACTGGAGCATTTCAGTTGAAGCGCTTGCAATAGATACCACTTGTGAATTCCATACCAAATACAGCGTTTTGTTCATTAATGTTCCTCTTTTATCACCCACTGAATCAGAACTAGCTTTTGATTCTGATGTAGCATAACATTGATATTGCAGTAATCGCCATGAGTGCTTAGAAGTCACTAAATAATAAATAAACCCTTCAGGTAATTTTCTGAATAAATATGTATTAAAACCATGTCTCTCAGTCTTATTGGATTCTCGGTGACTAAACAGAAGTTAACAAAGACATCAAGGTTCAGAATCAACAGGGTAAAATTTCCTTTTCATCATGTTTGTTTAAATAGTTTATGAAAATCTGAAGAACATTAATAACTGCATCACTTTTAGCTTAAATTTACATGAATTGAATTATTTACATATTAGCTATGAAATTCTTCAGATAAGCTTAGTTTTACACACATTTCCCTCCATGTTGCATTAAGATTTAGATGGCAACTAGGGTCTCAATATTTTGTCCCCAGAAGTCCACAGTGGGGTTGAAATCTGGGACCAGACCATGTGTAAGAGATATCCAGTGCTAAATGAACCTTTTTTTCATTGATGCATCCTGACCCCGTGCGACCCGACCCTGGACAGGCAGCAGAAAACGGATGAACGGATCTTGACTCTTCTGTGACATCAGGTCAGCATGTGCAGGTATCCAGTGGACTTTTTTCACCCCAGATCATTGCACTGCCCACTCAGGACTGTATAGAAATTAGTCAAGATGACTACAACATTTCATCTGAGCCTCTCTTTAGTGGGATGTACCGATTACACTGGAACACAATAAATCTGGACTCATTAAACAAAAATAACGCTGCACGAAGCTCCAATTACTTCCTGGTTAAATAAGCTTTCCTAGACTGGAGTCACATGCACAGTTCAGTTAATAGTCAATAGTTAGAGCTCGATGTGGCCTTTCAATAGTAAAAGCACCTTTGTCCCAGGAGATATTACATAAATATATACGCATACAAGAAGTAATCAAGTCCAAAGTATGCCTGATGCTGCAACACTAAGAAAAAATTCTGAACATTCATCAATTCACTGACATGTTTTAGTTACTACACTGGTTATTTTTAATCAGATATGGATATAAAGTCTATTTAGAAAAGTTTAAATGATTTAAAAAACCCTAAAAACCTCAATGGTCAACTTTTCAGTTTCAAATGCAAGTAGTAGCATAATAAAACAAAAATGTGAATCTTACTTTTAGAAATCCATCTGTACTGGTTTTAGCTAAAATGTCCAAAAATATGGAAGTGATATGTAAATATGGTGCACACAGACTCATTTGACTTCATATCTAGGAGGAATATTGCCTCTAATGCGTTAACTTTGTATAATAGTCTAATAACTGGGATTTCATACCATGCCAGTTGAACAACATTAGAAGGGTCTGGTTTTGGTCAGACTGGTTATGAGTATTTTTTTCTAGTTTAACATAAACCTCTAAATTCACAAGTGGTTTTAAGGCCACACAACCATCCTACTTCCTGCTTCCCCTTGCATTGTGTGCATGGAAATGCTGGTACTTTGCATCACACTGCTGTTCTGCCGTTTATATTCTTTAATTTCATGTCACTAAATTTTTAGGTGATCTCTGATTGTCATCATTCAAGTTTTTCCTCTGGCCTGGTTTCTCTCTTGAAGATGTAGTGATAGTTCTTAACCCGGTTCTAAGCACCCTGCTTAGTTTTGTTAACGTGATGCAGATGGGTAAATTGGGCCCTCAGCTCTTCAAACACTGTTGATGGAACGAGAAAGAAAAATATGTTTGCCAGTGCAAACATATTTATTACCAAGGTGATAGTAAAGGGAGGCTCCTGTCAGTTTACTCAATAAAACCAGGTCACAGAGCTTTTCTCTTTCCCTTTTTACTAATCTACAAAGTTAAATGTTGGATTATATCATAAGAGCACTTTATAATAGTCTCCCATTTTAAATAAAAAAAGGATTGACATATATAGGAAAAAATAGACAAAAATGTTTATTTTACTGCAAATATTAAAAAAAATAACAAAATCACTGCTGTTTTTGTACACTTCTGTAAGCCACATATACAGAATTTTCTAATTACATGAGAAATAATTCCTGGTTTGAATGAAGTACTGAAAGAAAACAATTGCATGACGAAACCAGTCCTTTCTATTTGAACAGCACATGTGACATCCCTGTTTAGCCTGCTTTTTTTCCCCTGCCATGTTATATATTCAATCCGAGTCTCCTCCTTCCACTCCGACTGCTCCCACCGCTCCCGCTAACTCCTCCTCTCTGCCTCGCAGACGATCCCCTGCATGGACACAAACAAACGCTCACAGTGAGTCTGACTCAGCTATGCAATGCATCCTGTAACCATGAGCTTTACCTTTGTTAGGTTTTAGCACTGTGTCATGTATGCAGGCAGATCTTTTAACACAGCATCACCATTTATACATGTAAACAGTGTTACTGGTTTCATATATAATGTCCTGATCACAGATTCCCGTTGGCAGGAAATATTTGTTTATAAACAAACCTTTTAATTTGAGATCTACAGCATGTAAAACACGCAATTTGTGCTGTAATTCTTTTTAAATAAAGGTTACAGCTGCTTCCTGAAAACTCCCGATGCACTTTAATGTTTTCCTCCCACCTTAATTCCCTTGAAAATTTCCAGCTATTTCTAGAATGTGGCTCACTCATCAGTGGAGGAATCACACCACTGATGTTATCAGATGGCTTCAAGCCTCTTGTATCTGGGAGCCTCAAAGCAATTAGCCTAATATTTCCCACCCAGCTCGCGCACGGTTATCTCAGAGGCACCATAAACAATCTGTGATAAAAGCCAGAACACGGCGTGGGAGATACTAACGGATGAGTTCAGCGATGGCTCTCTGTGTTCGCCTCTCCAGTTTCTCCAGCTTCTTTGCTACATCACGCTTTAGATCCCTGCATTTAAATTTTCAATGAGAAGAAAAAAAAGTCAGAAACTAGAAGAAAATTCAAATAAAAGAAGAAGAGATGTATCTGGAAATGTATTTTAGAAAACGTCTTACCAATCCGGTTTTCTTGGAGCAAGGTTGGCCAAATCCTGAGCACAGTAAACATCTGGATGAGACAGCTGAAAACGTTTGAATTGTGGAAATTATACATAGGCCTCAACAAGTACTCACCACTTCTTCAATTATGGGCTCTGGATTGGCTGCTTCCAGCTGATCTTTGACTTTGTCTTCCACTGAAAGCAAAGAATGTGATGTGTAATGAGAGCAGCTGGATGGACTCAGAGTGATACTATCAATGGAAAGCATGACCTTTGTTGTGGCCATGCAGCCACATTATGCTATGAAATAGATGCTAACAGCAAGCCTGCGTAGCTGAAAAGTTATGATATTTACTCCTTTCTTTTGGTCAAAGTTATTACCTGATGCAGGTTTGGCTTTCGGCACCTGCCTCTCTTTCAGTTCTTCATCTTCAGGAGTGTAATTCCTCAGTTTCAGCTCTCTGTGGACAGAAAACCAGATCAGTCTCAGTCTGGTGGTGGTGGGGACTATAAACATTTCCTCCTGAAGCACCAGTAGGGGGCAGTGTTAGCATATATATTTCATTATAAATTAAAGTGCATAAAAGACCATCTGTAATCCCTTCACAGCTGCACAGCTAATATCTAAAAGGAGTCTGGGTATAATGCTCCCATTTATTCCTGCAAACATGTCTGATTAGCATGTTCCACCTGCCCCTGGCATAGATTTTAAAAGAGCAGCAAGCAGCAGAGGAATTCTTCCTTTAAGACTGATTTATGCCGTCTTTCATCACATCGACATGGAGGAATTCTTGGCAAGTTTAAGCTGAAATCTCAGCATACCATTCTGAGGGTCCAGAGGCAGAACTAAAACTATTGTCTGAGCAAGCACAGATCAGAAGACTTATCAGCTGTTCTGAGCTTAACATAGATTTGTGATGAAGTTCAAGAAAGTACACTCCTGTTGGATCCATCCCACTCCCGCTGCCAAACAGACAGACCAATGCCTTGTATGGGTATGGGCAGAGAAGCTAGACTGGATTTACTGTGGGCTGGCTGAGGACCAATGTGTCTCGGCCTGTATCCTGAGCATCACGTTCAGCTTGAGAACATACCCGTTGTCCATTCCAGTAACATTTTCAAACCAGTTATAATGCAAACAAAACAGAAAAAGGCCCCAAAAAGAAAAAAAAGAATTGGCTTATTAGTATGGCGCCACTTCACAACAATGTCGTCCCAGGGTGCTTCCCAGTCAGCAATTTGAGTCAATTCATAATAAATATGTTAAGGAGAACCAGCAGATTGTATCAAATCTCCCATCCTGAGCATGCATGAGGCGACAGTGGGATGGAAAACTGCCTTTTAGCAGGAAGACAAAACCTACAGCAGAACCCGGCTCAGGGATGAAAGCCATCTGCTCGACACGCTGGATGTTCTTAGTTAACAAAATAAGACTCACTGAAGCACTGTAACAATAATAAACAAATTTCTTTTACACAAACAAGCAGGAAGACACATTTCCCAACATAAAAAGGTGATTTTTCAGGTTAGACAGACTGCAGACAGTACTGCGAGTGTAGCATCCACAGTTTTACTGGAAATCTTTCCTAACATTTCCGCCAGCTGTCCTCAGCTGACATAAACACACCCAAAACTTTATTTCTGTCTGTAGCATGAAGGGAGTGTTCAGCAAATTCTTACATGATGTTATGTAATCCAACATGTGTAAATTCTTATTATGTGTGGTTGATAAGGAACAAGCCAAAGAACAACTAAAACAGCAAGTGTCAATATCTGGAGCAGATTTAAACTCCCATCTGTGAGCAAAAGATAGCATGTAAAAAAAACCATGCAAAACTGACAAAGTTTCTTAAGATAGAACTATTAAATGCTTATTTTATACTTCTCTAGATTGTGACATTTGGAGAAAGTGGTACTAAATTCCAAAAGGTCACCATAAACACTGCAATACGCAATAAGACGGCTATGAATATCACAGAAAATAGTCAAGCTAAGATCACAGTATGTTTTAACCTTTTACTGTGTGAAGGGAGGTCAGGAGGCCTCAGCATCATTAGGAACTGTTCTCTGGTGGCCATTCATATTTAAGCTTAACTGAAGTCTGACTGATGTAAAGTTATTTTGTCAAAGACTAAAACAAAGATACTGAAAGCATCGCCACTCCAAGCAGCCCCATTAGCAGAACAACAGACTGGACAAACAGACTGCCTGTAAATTATCCTGTAAAAACAAAGGTTTTTGTTCTCAGCTGTCTCCGATGCTTTCAATGTGTTCGGAGTGTGTTTACACGTTTCCATTTGTAGAACACTGTGGCATCAAAGTGATAAATCCACAGCACTGAACCAACTGTGACCTAAATGTTTGGAGTTCACCGTTGAGCAGCAGGAGCAGAAAAGTCTCCAAATGTTTACAATGAAATTAGGCAACCTGCCCATCTGCCAGAGAGGTAAGCATCAGGCTTTACACAAGCACTTAAATTTAATATTTTTATTCTGACAAACCTTTTGCAGAATTAAAAAGTGTGTGTCCCTCTGCATCCTTAAAAAGAATCCCTTTACCACACTCAATATGAAAAATCTCCATGATGTCATTTTTGCCATTTATGTTTCAGCAACGTCAACATGTCATTCATTTTACTGAAGCAACCAAAGGAAAAACAGTGACCTCCCCTCCAACCCCCTCCCCCCTATTCATCCGTGTGGCAATGTGATCTCCAATGAAAATTTAATGCCAATCACAAGATCCATTACACCCAAACCTCACTGTGTTACATTCAACAAGTGTTTGGACACACAAACATCCAAATGAGTTTCTTCACCCTGAGGCTATTTTCACCTTTATGAAGGGAATCTGTCCTGTTGTACTGGAGGAAATACAGAGACACTCCCGCAGGTGCATTAAGTGCAAACCCATTAAATATAAACAATGGAAAAAAAAGGTCCTGTAAGACAGGAGAGATGGCTGCTCCCTCCTACTAACTAACACAAAGTTGAGCAAGCAACAGGATATTTGAGCAGCTAATGGCACCAGGCTGTAGTCCAACCCATGTGTAAACATATGCTAGTGTCAGATAAGGGGCAGATAAATGCTCTGATGATGCACTTCCGCATCATTTTCAGTTCTATTTGTGTAACCTGAAAGAGCTCAGCCAACACTACACAAAGCTTTAGAAATATATATATATATATATATATAAAAAAACATGGAAAAGACAAGAAGGCACCATGCATGAACCAAACCAACCTGTGCTTTTCTTCTGGGATCTCCTCAAGTGTAGCTCTTTTATTCTCTGGTTCACCCTCTTCCTGATCTTGGCCCTGTGACATTATCATCACACAATCATGATTATTAGCATTTAAGTGTTACTTTCACAATATAAAACAGGAAAAAAATAAGCCAGAATAACTTTTAAATATGGTTTTCTTAGGTAACAGAGAGATAAGAAGGGATTGCAGTGATGAGACTTGGCACGGCTTTGTAATGTTTCACATCATTTTACATCTGCTGCTGTAGATGTAGGACAATATTTGCATTGAAAAACAATGTGTTGTCCCAGCATTTGGAAGTCAAATTTAAAATTTACATGTCAAACTTAATTACTTTTGAAGATGACCTACTTAAAAGTTGTAGTTTGAAAAATGACAACTTGACCTCACCAGGAAAATGAGATCAGTTTTCTGGTGGTGAAAACACAACTGTGAACGTGTTACACGCACAACTTATTTTAGACTGCAGCCTTCTACAGACTGTACAAGAAGAATAAACTCTGGGACATTTTTTTGAAAATTTCAGGCAAAAAAAAAGAAAATATTGACTTCAAGAGAAAATGTGAACAAAGGATATCAGACCCCTCCCGGATTGCATTTTCCTGAAGAGGTTTCCTGTCCACCTGCTAGCACAATTCAGAGCACTACCTCATTCTTGAAATGCAGTACAGAAGGACAACAACGGCAGACTTGAGGAAACTCCACAATCATTTATCAAACACCGCTAAGCAAATCTACGGTGCCTCTTTTAAATATGCAGTTTGGGATAAAATGCTGACCCAACTCGTTTGAATGGGGTTTCCTTTGCTGCTAAAGTGTAATCTTTAAAAAGGCCAACACAGACTGCAGCTCAGTGGAGAAATAACTGAAAATCTGCTGCAACATCCTGTTCTTGGGTTTGACATTCAACAAGGATGACCACAAAAAAGTGCTTATATTTTGTGTCTTTGTATGCAACCCCCACCCCCATATTCTAAAAAATAGCTTATTTTCTAGCCTGTTATTTGACAGATGCCTTTCCACCAACAGTTTAATAAAAAATATTTTTTTATATGAAAATATGGCTTTTGATAATTCTTCTAATGTGGTAAATACAACACCCTCCACAACACAGCATGACAGATTACATCATGTGTGTAAGTGTGTAAGCAGTGTGTGTAAAACTATGTACACTTCATGATTCAAGGGCTTGCAAAACCGCTTTGAGCTGCTTTAAGTAATTCCTTTCTGTATGATATCAGTTTCCCACATAGCAACAGAGGAATTTTGGTCCATTTTTTTGTGCTGCTTGAGTTCACAGAGTTCTGCAGGCAATTGATGCAAAACTCTATCAAACCTATCAGTCAGGTTAAATGGATCATCGCAACATCTTGGTGCCCCTTTTTTTTTAGATATACAGCTGAACTTGGGATCAATGTCCAGCTGCATGACCTAATTTCAGTCAAGCATTATATGATGGGCTGATGGTCTTGTATTTGATACCGAATATATATTTTTATATAGACTATTTTATGGTCCTGTAGCTGCAAAAAAGTCCAAATCGTTATGCAAGGATCATTAAATAAGTCATAAATAAGTTTAAAAAAAACTGATTATTTATGTTTTGACAACAGTCTGAATGTCAGCATTTGATTGTCGTCTTGGCTACACAGCTAAGTATGTACAAAATAAAACAGCAAAATATTTGTCCCTGGGACACACTGGGATATATATATATATA
>JBAMHX010000007.1:15000762-15041853 GCA_037177515.1 Pseudomugil tenellus | reverse complement strand
ATATATTCTTTCTTTCCTCTGTGTCCCTATCCACAGTTTACTAAGTAACAGTTATTGTTCGCGGGAAGTTGTGAGGATTATTACTCTAATTTCTTCACCCTGCGTAATCTGGCCATATGTATATGGTCATATAATAGTCACATAATATAAATAGTGAGATCGTTAATAACTAATTTATCTTTAAGATGGGTGACATTGCATTTTTACAATGTATACCATGTTCTGCAATAAAAGCTACTAAAGCAGATATACAGGGGAAAAAATAATTATCCAACACATTCAAAGGACACAATGTAAGTCCTGACACTATACAAGTTAGATAACCAGATGCCTGAACTTTCCGATGAACATTTAGACAGATATTGTTTATTAGCTTTAATTATTACTTTATAAATCAATCATTCCTAAACCAGAAAAGCACAATTGTAAAAAGACATTCAAATTTACAAGACTTTAAATATCAAGACCACCATATTACAAGCACACAAACTACATTGTACATATCAACAATGGTTGCTGTCCAATGTTAAAATGCTAACGCTAGCTACAAGATAAAGGTTAATTACACCTAATGAGCAAAACGATTAGCTTCCTACAAAGTCTCGCATATTTGGCATAAACTATGGAATACTATGTTAAAGTCTTACATGAAGCTGCTTATTTCTAAGAGCTTTTAGCCTCTCTTTTCTTTTCAGAGCTTGCTCCTGGAGCGATCCGACATTTTTCTCCATGTTTATCTTCGCACGCCGTTCGATTGTCTCTGCAATCCATTGAAGGTCCTGGTTAAGGATTTAAAGCAGTTTATCGAGCACATCGATTGCACAGGCCTGTTGTCTGACCACGAGATTACACTGTTTTCCTCATAAAACAACAGCAAAAAAAGAAACTCTCGTCATCCAATAAAGTAAATGAATTTTAAATACATTTTTTTAAAAAAAAGAAAGTAAATTTTGGGGATGACACTAAAAGGAAAACCAAGTGATTATTGTGCAGTTGTTTTCATGAAGCACTTTTTAAAATCTATATTTGTAGAAGATGGAAAACTATAATTGGGCAGTAAATTAATAAATAAACAAATAAAATAAACAGCAAACTATTACTAAACCTTAACTAAATGTGAATAGATGTCAAATTGGCTGGTTCATTGTCCCGCCTGTCACAATGTCCGGTCCCGTTTGGGAATGTAGGCCGTTGCCATGGTAATACAGCTGCCCCGAGCTTCTTTGTGTCCATCCTCCCGGTGATCAACATGGTGCGATCAAATAAAGTTCCTAGAGGAAAAGATGCTACCGGCATGATGCTCGTTTGCTACAATCTGTCACTAATAATCTAATCAAGAGACAAACTAAACATAAATCTAAAGAATACGAGACAAATGTATTTTACATGTTTACTCAAAACGACAATACAAATAATGTGATAAAACAAACAATAAACACATTTAAAAAGTAAAGTTTTAAAAGTGTTTTTTCTTGTACAAACAAAAAAACGAAACACATCCCATTTTGGTTTTATGTAAAGCTTGCTCAATGTTTACATTCTTTCCATGTTAAGAAAAGTGTGTCACACGTATTTGTTACAACATAATAAGGAAAATTAACCTAAAACGCTGTTGGAGACTGAAGTTCACTACTTGTTTGTGTTTATGTTATCAGATCTGCTCACATGACAGCTTCCATTTCATTCTGTAGAAAATGCTTAAGTTTACAGGAGAAAGTTTTAAGAATATGCTTATTGTTGTAAATACTTTTACCACATTTATGTTTTTCCTCTTTATATTCAGAGGGTAGAGTTATTGGCTGAGTACTTGTGTTTCTTCTATGTGGACTTCTGGTTGTGTTTATTTGTGCGTATGTCTTTAAGAATATCTGCCTACCTGTGAGCATGATCAACTCACTACTGAATCTCTTGTCTTACAGTAAATAGATCATCGCATCTTCTGCCATCAGACAGAAGCCTTCCCCTAAGCTTTCTAACCCCGCAGCCGTGTCTCTGCGTGGAGAGGATGGCATCTGTCGCTTCCGTGGGAACTCTCTCCAATAGGAATCACACAGCAACAAGCTCGCTCAAACGCGGACATGGGTGTTTCTCCGGGCATGTATTTCCAAGCATTTTTGTTCCTGCTTGTACAGTTTAGACACTGATCGCATCGTGGATGCACCCACACCGTCACGTTTCTGTTACGTTTATGACACTCCCTTTAAGTTCGCGCGTGGACACTTGGAGCACTTTTATTTTGGATCAGTGTGCGTGTGGACTTGCAGGAATGGTTCGCAGGAGCGCGTCGCGCCCCTTTGCCTTCAGGAACCAACTTAACTCATCTCTGGCTTTGAATGCCACTTTTATGAACTTGTAAATTAATAAAAAAAAAGAAATAAAGAAAGAAAAATAATGAGCAACCACAGGGGCGGCGGAATGGCATCGAAAGAAAGGCTGTACGAGCTGTGGATGTTGTATTACACAAAGGTGAGTGCAAGTGCGGAAGAGCTGAGGGGGACACCTGTTGTTGCTGCTGACTCTCTGCCTGAACTTTACAGCAAGACTCGATAAACACACGATGATTAACTGCGTTCCATGTTCGCGCGATCACCTGTCGTGTGTGCTGATTTTTTTTATTTAAATATAATTCTCAGAGGAGGAAGTCGCCTGTTTCTGTCTGCTCGTGCAGGAGCGGGGTTCATTTGTGTAACCTATTGGCTCAGGCCACCTTGTGCAAATACATGGTGGGGTCATGTCTTCTATCATTTCAGTGTTTATTTCGGCTGAAATGTGTATTTGAAACATCTCTATTAGACTCTGTCACTGCGACGCAGGTGTATCTGATGCTTCTTCCTTTTCCTGTTCCTACCTGTCTGTCTTCCTCAATTAAGGCACGTGCAGGTTGAACCATAGTGGCAGATATGTGTTACAATTCCTGCTTAACTGGCCTGCTGATGAATGTCATTCATTGCTTTTTTCATATAAAGTTTCTGTTTGTATATATACAATTATTCACATATTAATAGGTTAATTATTTCATTTCTTTTTTGTGCAGTTTGGTCTATAATGTGTGTAACAGGAGTTCAGCTTTGCACTAACTGTGCAGTAGCCTATGTAATATATGAAACAATAAACAAATATTACACATACAGGTCTAATGAATAATAATTGTAATAATAAAATAGTTTGACAGAAAGTTAATTATTATTTAATGTCTTTGCAATCTGCTTCCATGCCTGAGGACAGGCTTTTCTCCAAGTCTGCATGTTTAATAAGCTCACTGGCTTACTGCAGGCTTAAAGACTTGTCTGATCACCAGATCATATCCAGTATTAACTCTTATCAAGCCTGTTTATTGATTTGCACATTTTAATTCCAACCTGTGGTAGCAGCCAAATGATGTGGCGGGAGGTCAAAGGTAGAAAATGCCCAAAGTGCATCGACAACAGAAGTGTCTGACTTTATGGAGCATTTATTATCAGAGTCGCCATTGTAGTAACTTTTTGGCAGATCCCATAGGAAGTGTTTTTCAAATCCACCCAGTTCTGCATTGTGCTGCTGCTGCATGAACCTTTCTAGTTATGCTCCAATAAAACAAGTTGGAGCTGGTGCTACCGTCACAATCCATCATAAGAAAGAATTATTAGAGTGCGTGTGCATGTGTGTGTGTTTGTTAGGGAGGGATCACCCTGAATCTGTTTGTAATAGTTCTCTAGCATCAATGTGTGAGACCACTTCCTTATTAAGCAGCTTCTCTGCGCTGTGTCACTTCTCTCCAGTTGTCTTCACAGATAAAAGAACAAAGCTTATAATAGTCTCTTTATTGTGACAAACACACACATTCATTTCAGAACTGGGTTGTATGTAGATTTTTCTTGTCAGAAAATGACAGCCTGTACATTAAAGGACAGCTGTGGAGAGGTATTTATCTGAGCCCAAATGTCACCACCTTGTGTGACTCATAGAAACACAACAAGCTGCAGAAATAATTCTCTGCCTCTCCTTTAGACACCACCACACCATTGTGTTTAATGCTTTTTTGTCTCCCTGTTTGTCGAGTTGCCACAGTCATTTTTCTCCTGGACACATCCCTTCTCTGACTCACAGGCCTTGTTCTATAGTTTTTCACACACCAAGGAAAGTTTTGACTGTTGCAAATCAGTCTACTTGGACAAGAAACATGACCCTGTTTAAAATCTTTTGTTGAAGCTGTAAGCAAGCTCTCAGCTGCTTTTCACAAGTCAGTTTAAAGAATGTTTTTTCAGTCCCCACTGATGACTCCTGTCATCCTTTTTTATTTTCACACATATTCCGCGCTTACATTTTTTTAATTTCAGCTTACTTATTTGTTTAATACATTTTTCACTAAATTCAAAGTTTTTTTGTGCCACAGGTCTTTAAATAACAACATTTTATTTAAGTATGCTTGAATGAAATTCAGCCTCTCTCTCTCTCAGCTGTATGTATTTGCAATAAAAAGTACAACTTGTGCAGGCTTGCCATTGATAAAGGAGCTAAGCTTCCTCTGATTGTGAAAGAAATCACACACCCCTCAAGACTTTTTAGATCAGGGATTTCTGTGAAATGTTGAAGACACACCGTGGTATTGCAGTAGTCAAAGACTTTTTCTCTGAAACCCACTAAATAGTGACTAACTGATTAGAGTAACGATTATTTTCTTGATAAATGCTTTTTCTCTGTCTTTCTATATGGATATATTTATATAATCAGATATTCACTTATTACCTCATGCATGGTAGAACTACAAACAAAATCTAGTTGCAATTTAATGATGCAAAGTCTACTGACTAAGTTTTACCTGCTTTTCTGGATTTTGCAGTTTGGTGCTGAAGTAGTCTAAGCTAGCTGCCAGCCACTATGCCCATGCCAAAGACAGTGCACATCTTATATCTTCTGGGGTTACAACCAGATTTACTTCCACTGTGTTAGGGCTTGCTTACTCATATTTGTCCATGTTTTTCTGATCATTATCAGAGGCTCATACCTAACAGGTTTAGTAAAGCTTGATTTAATCACTAACCAGTATATCTTACCAGAACAAGTATGAAAAAATGCAGAAAAGTATGCATTTTGGATGAACTTATTTTTTCTAAATCAAAATACAGTAAAAAAGCTGATACATCTTTGTTTTCTTCTTTACATATCCCCATGGAAGTAACTGTTAGACATTTCTGCAAAAGCTATAACATCACACACAGACATGCATTATTCAGGTGCAGCTAAAGCATGTAATTAAACCCATTAGCTGGTTGATAGAAAATGAAACAGGAACCACTTCGACAACTGTTCAAGCCTCTTTACTATAAAGTCATAAACTGTGGCATATGTCACTTTTTCATAGGTTCAATATCGTCTTTATCTTTTTAATGATTCCTAAAAAGCTGAGGATGGATTAGAGGGCTGACTTGTTATTTTTAAGGCCTGTTTGGTCGAAGAAATGAACCATTCTGAAAAACAATTGGCCAATTAATTGACGTGTGGCTCTGCAATTAAGCTGCTCTTTGGCAGAGGTAAGCAGTGCACAGTGAGACAAGGAAAGCCTTTATTCCCACATGGATCAGTTGGTAAACAATGTCAGCTGCCTTGAAGTAATTAGAGCCAAAATCTAAAATAAAAACTAAACCTTCTAGATGCAGTCATTGTGATGAAGGAAGAACGGAAAGCATCACTTGTAAAGATTAGTGAGGATACATAGGCTATGGTGGCAACAATAACTTACTCGGGGGACTAATTAAAGCCTTTAGGGGCAGAGCGAGACCTTAGTGACAACCTGACTGCCACCCACCGACGCAGCTGTGAAACTAACCACTCAGATTTCTACAAAAAGAAAAATCAAAAAGACTAAAACAAGCTGCAGTTTCTTTTCCTGTCATTACAAACTTGGCCACCTAATCATGTACTTCTCTCCATTACTCATGTGTTGATGCATGTGAATATAATCCACTTAGGGATACAATAGCAGCCATCTCTGCAGCTCATGAGGAGAGCCCTGTGATCGAATCCCTATCCCCCAGCGTGTGCCTCGGCCTCCCCCTGTTTACCAACAGAGCAGCCAACCAGGAAAATCAAAGTACTCTTTGCTTTCACTGGTTCAGGAAACTGGAGCGAAGCAGAATGTCAAGCAGCACAGTGCTGCACAGCTGCTTGACCATGTGCAGGGAAAGCAGATGCATGCCTATAGGATCTGGCTGATATCCGGTTTAATAATATAATAATAATATGTTTGATAAAATCATCGCTGTTTCAGACAACTTGATTCAGATGCAATCAGGTTAGTTAAGAGAAGTAGATTTATGCTAACTGAAAGATGTGTTATAGGTGGAGCCAATATGTTTTACTTCTCATAAGCAAACCAGTCTCATTTCCCATTTATGATATCGTGAAGTTATACCTGTTAAACTTCCACCCAACTGTAGCTTCCTTCATGCCAAACCGCCTCTTCTGCAGAAAAGAAATCACATGAAAGGAAGGCTGGCTGGATGCAGTCATTATAGTACTAATGCGAGCCAAGAGAGTTGTAAAGCAATATTTTCCCAAACAACATCTCTTACTCGTTTAATGCAACGTATTACTAAGTGTTCTTTTAGATAGTAAATCCCAGTTTTAACATCAACAAGTATTTTTGTCTTTGTCATTATCCCCCTTGAAGTCAGAAATACTGAATGGTCCAGATGTTCAGCAGAGGAACAATAGGTAGTTTACTGTTTCCTTTATCCACAGAGCTTACTAGAAATCAGGTTAGCTGCTAATCTACATAACTTTGTCATCATAACTGTCAATTAGAGTTTTACAGTAAATTCAAACTTGCATGTTTATATATTGTGTTTAAATGAAGAAGTTACATTTCTGGTGACCCAACAACAGTAAATAACTGGAAGAAACCAGTGAAAAGTCTTATTTTTGTTCTTTAGTCATCCATAATATTTAATATTTGAAACAGGAGGTCCATTAATGGGGCACA
Organism: Pseudomugil tenellus; assembly: GCA_037177515.1. Taxonomy (NCBI): domain Eukaryota; kingdom Metazoa; phylum Chordata; class Actinopteri; order Atheriniformes; family Pseudomugilidae; genus Pseudomugil; species Pseudomugil tenellus. The sequence goes on along the minus strand of JBAMHX010000007.1, from coordinate 15,034,892 downwards.
TTGAAAACAAAATTGAGGCAAGTTAGCCATTTTGGAGACATCACTCAAACTGTCACCATTAAAACCTCAATTTTTTTCTGCTTTTCCATGTCAGACTTGGCTTTTGCAGATGTAACATTCTATATTATATCATGAGTCCTGTGATGGACTGGTGACCTGTCCATGGAGAACCCTGCCTTTCGCCTAATGATTGATGGATGGATGGATGATCCTTATGTTTTTTTATTTGTCTTATGTAGCATCCAGACTTGTTTTTCACCACAACATATCTATACATAGTAACAGATCTCTCAAGGCATCTCCACAAGTATTCAAACAGACTTTATGATGTCAAAGTTATGTTGCTTTAATTTTATGTATGCAATTTTCAAGCAGAGACATAAAAACGAAACCTCAGAGGGCTTAGAAAGCAACATTTGGGTTAAAACAGAAGTGAAATTTTGAAGCGATATGATACTCTTTAGGGTTATTGATATGATACTCTTTAGGGTGTCATACCAGTAGTTTGAAAAACAAACTAACCTGCAAAGTCATCCTGTTATTTAGAAGACTGATCTAGCATGCAGTCACAATGACAACAACTCTGCTGTAACAATGGAGAGCCGGAGCAAAGGGAAGGTTAACAGGATTTATTAGGAATAATGAGTGATGAACAAAAACCTGTATGGAAGGTGGAGGAGTCCAGGAGGGATGCAGGGGCGAGGAGCAGGAAGGCAGACTACTACTAATAACAGGGAAGCCAGGAGACGCAGGAACAAGCACAGGTGTTGACACATTCAATGTCCGACCAAGGAAAGACTGAGAGCTGAGTGCTTTATGGCTGTGAAGGAATCGGGAACAGGTGCAGGTGATGGGAATAACGAGTCTGGTGGCAGGTGATGGTAATTGGGCTGAAAGACTGGAGTGGGCATGACATCTGCATACAACACTACAGTGGTTCTGATTAATTATAAAATAAGATTGCTGACTTCACTTGTTGCATCACAGTAACACATTTATTGTTCAGTGCAAAAGTCCCCAAACTAGATTTCAACTCTTTTGTTTAATAACTTGCAAAAATGTATGTTTATGTTCTGCAACGAGCCACTTTAAAAACATAATGTAAAATGTTATAAAATCTTATTCATATGACCGAAGTAAACTGTAAAGTAGTAAATATGAATATACAGTGAATATACTGTCCTTTTAAAAATTCCCTTTTCTTTACAACAGCTTGCAAATTATTTATGCATTTGATGCTTATTGTGTCGATTTAGCCGCATGTGAAATGAGCTGTCTCCATTTAAAATGTAAGCTGTGTGATTGCATCAAGCATTTCCACCCGATCAAGACTGCAGCTTAAGCTAATGACAAAGCCTCCTGTATGTGCAAAACACCGCCAGTCAGACATTTCCCTAAATTTGTCCTGCAACATGTTTTTGCTGTGTTTATATTTAGAAAGCAAAAGCCAGTTCTTTACTGTCGCTGTAGGAAGTTTTTAAAAAAAATTTTATTGAGGCCTCTTTCTTTTCTGTTAACAGCGAGCAGTGTAACCAAAAGAGGAAGGGGTTTGACGTGGAGGCAGAGCATGAAGGAAATAAGCCTCACTTATAGTGACATGTAATTTCCTGGTTGTTTGGTTGACGCTGGGACACAGGAGGCGATCGAGTCAGACGCTGGTACTAGCCAGGAGTGATGAGGAGCTGCTGACTGTAGACTCATCTGAGACTGGGTTCGCAAGAACCTGGCATCTTGATGAAACTCAGACCATGAGAGATGGACTGGCACATTAGTCAAGGCCAGTTGGTAAGAAACTTCTACCACTAATGTAGCAGAGAAGATGTGATATATTTAGTTTTATTAAGCATGTTTCTTTCTCGCTGTCGTTTTTAGTGCAGGAGCTACACACTAAATGTACAACCAGCACTAAAATAACTACAGCATGAATGTTAGAGCACAGTCTGCAAAGTTTTAGTCAATCAGCCTCAGTAAACTGTGATCGTTTATGACTTGTTTGCTTGCCGCTTCAAGGGAAGTACCTGATGAATTGTTGTACCATGTGTTGTGGTCCATGTGTTATTTGTGAACAGTGAGTAAGTCTGTCTGAAGCAGCTCATGTCTTCCTTCACACAAATCAGAAACGGTAGTTGGTCGCACGCTAATCTAATGTGAACGTTCAAGTTGTGCTGTCACAGTGTATTGGGAGATGTTTCTACATCTCTGGTTTGTAGTTTTACTCTGAAACAAGTCAAGTAATCACCTGGGCTCATTAATGGTCTCCTTTTTTCCATAGAACTTGAACTTAGTTCAGATCTGTTCAGCTTGTTTTGTGGCCTGTGTTGTTTAGTGTCATGTTAGTGAGAGAGAGAGCGATGTGTTGAGGGAAGAGTGGCAGGATATGTTGCACTGCAGAGACTGATTCGTGCGCTGATAGCAATCGTTGTATATAAACATCCTTGTCTCACATCAAAATATTAAGACCAGTTGATGCACAAATGGTGTCAGAGGTGACCGTGTGCTTGCTGGTGTATCCGAGTTGTGATTGATCAGGACTTGAAATGAAGAATGTGTTGATTCTGTTTCTGTTTTGACAAAAAGGAAAGAATTGGTTCATGTGTTCCTCTTGTGCATTGCATCTCTTTGCAACATCCTGTTGCAAAAAAAGGTCAAAATGTTCAGTCACTGCCATCTTTTCAGACACATTTTCACATTTAAACACGCAATCTTTCCTTTAAGTTATAAAAACTATAAAAGACAAAACGCTTGTTTCTGAAGCAAACTTTCAATCTGCTGTTTATCAGCACTGAGGATGTGCCTGGAGGTGGAAGGGCTGCTCATGTGGTTTCTTTCCCTCCCTTTTGCAGAAAGATGTGGGCTACCTGCAACAGTGGCTGGAGGCATTTGTGGCATCCTTTGAGAGGCTCATTGATGTGCAATCATTGGAGCCGCGTAGGTGAGTCGTACCATTTACATAGTTTACATTCACTACACTGCATTCTGATGTACTGCATAGCTGTTATCACAGAGGATTTTGCCTCCCCCTTCCTGTCTTCACACATTTCTTACCCATTTTCTAGGCTCGAGGAGAGCAGCTCAGAGGTTCCTTTGCTCCCCAGAGATGTGCTGGTATTCCTCAGCACACAGTTATGGCACAGTGCACTCCACCTCTCAGGAGCCACCGAGCTCAACAGCAACACCCCGCACCCGCTGCTTCTCATCAAGTTCTTCATCATTGTTTGCAGGTAAGGCTGCACAGCCTGGCGTGTTGATGCTTCATCCATAAAAAATTTAAGTTATAAATATAAATGATCAAGAATCCAAAGAAAGCTCTTGCACAAGAAACAAAACCACACAAAATATGTTTGTTTCTGATGCTCTGGTCATCATCTGGTCATATTAAAATAAAATCTATGCATGAACTCGGGGACACTTCAGAAAAGCCCTGCTGGTTAAAATCCGGCGATGCAAAAAAACGTACATGTAGACACATGGGCTAATCAGAATCTGAAACTCTTTTTGACATTTATGAAAACTAGGATGTCATCCCTCAGGCTGAAGGAAAAAGAAACTATTCAGCTCATCAGCTAAAAAACTGAGCATTAAAGTATTAGGATGCTGCGGAGCACATGGCTCTAATGCTGTGGACAGTGTAACCAGTACTGGTTGGTTTATGTTGGTATTGCGTCACACATACCAGCTTCAAAATTTCTCAAATATTTTGGGGAACCTTTGCTTATTTCAGCAAAGATTATGCTGGCCCACGTTTTGCATCTTCTAGCAGTGTAGCTTCATTATAAAACGGATCAGAGCTTTGAAGCCAAGACTGATCAACTCCTGGAAATGCTGTTTATGTTATAAGGATTCAGCAAAAAAGACTGTTTGGCTGCTAAAATATAATAATGTGAAAATAATTCTCTTTCAGAATTACAGAGATTTATTTCAATTATTTTATTTTGAATTTTTATTTTCCAGCAAAATGCAATACCTAAAATTACCATATTGTGTAAGGATTTATTTGACTTTCTTCAAAGTATTTGTCTTTTTTCTTTATCTTGTAGGAATATGGAGAACATTGACCCTGAAAAGACTCCTAGCTTTGTTTTTGAAACTATCAAGCTTTTGAACTTCTGTTTGGAGCAGGTGAGATACATTGAACAGACCAGTCCGGTGATTTAAGATGAGCGTTGCCTCCCAGTTTGCAGGATAACGCATGCGTAGCCCTGAAATATTTAAGAAAATGTAAATAAACACTACATTTTTGAAGTGTATATATTGTACTCACACAGTACTCACCCTGAAATAACAGGCCAAATGTAGCATATTTGATATGTATAGTTTCTGAGACAATTTGCATCACATTATGGTAGAAACTTTGTTCAAAATCCTGTAGCACACCAAATGATACTTGTATCCTGCCTCCTGTATGATACCAGAAAGCAGAAGATTACACTGCAATAACTTTGATTTGCAGTGGTCTAAAAAAAGTTGGTCTAAAAAAAGTTACATTTTATTCTTTCAGATGTTTTTAAAGGGTCAAATTAAGACTTCATATAATAAAAAAAATAGTACTTTTCTGGTCAATTGTTTAAAGGTTGGGCATTAAAGGGTTCAACCAGATATGTCTGTGCTGAAGATGAATAAAAGATTCATTTGAGCTTATACTTTTTTCTGTACAGTTAAAGAGGGGACAAGGAGAGAAATCATCCCTGGAGGTGGTCGTGCAGTACGGACTTGTGCTCTGTGAAAGTCTTTTTGACCCTTATCAGACATGGAGGAGACAGCTGGCTGGGTGAGTGTCCGTTGCTTTTATACTGCAGATTGTGCGAATGTGTGGGAGGAAGTCTGTCACGCAAAGACTAAAGCGCTCTTATACACGTCTTTCCCAACCTGTCTGATGTGTAACACATATTATTCATTCTTCCCCTTGAAGTCAAGCAGTGTTGGGATCCAGCTGTATTAGTGGTAGCTGCAGCCTGGACGAGGTGTGGTGGGAGTGCAGTGACTTGAGGCTTTATGTGTTGCAGGGAGGAGGTGAGCTTGTTGGAGAGGAACAAATATAAGTTTTCCCCACTGTCTTTGCCAGAAGAACTGCCTGCTCTGTTCCACGGTGAGAAACTCCCTTTCAACTGCCACTACTATGACCTCTGTCAAGCATCACATGCTACTAGAATCCCACTTGAATGAACTTATGGGTTAAGAGCTTTAATGATGTAGCAGTTAATAATTAGGTCTCGTTAAACCAGGCCAAGATTTTGTGATTATACAATCCTGTTTGATTAACAAACATTAATCTATAAGCCACGAGAGTAGGTTTCAATATGTCCACGTTTGAGGAGGATTATGCGGCTATAACACGCTAATGAACGTAATACTGAACCAGTTAATGGGAAAAAAAACATTTTGGGAGAAACATTTTTGATGAGTCATAGTAAAGAAGTTATTCATTGGGATTCAAGTTGTTGGAGCATTGTTGTTCCTCGTGTCTGTTTTTCTTCTTGTTCATCTTGTTTTCAATCTTGCTCTTCTTGTTCCTTTTATTTGCTGTGGTTTTCATAGCCACTTTTCATCTTCCCTTTTCTCTTTCTGTAAAACCTCATCCTAACAAGCTTTCCACACACAAGCTTTAAAACCAGCTGAATCTCTCACTTCATCACCATCTCGGCTCAACTGCCCTACTGTCTTCAGATTTCAGCTCTTCGAAGCTTTTCCTAATTTTTTTAACTATTTTTGGCAAGTTATGACGAATCATTTACTCAGATCATCATGACTGTCAGTCTTTCTGTCTTCTCTTTTTTAGTTCAGTGTCATTCTGTTCCATTTTTAAAAATAACATTTTTTAGAAAGATGTTTCAAAAACTTTTAAGTTAACATTTACAAATTCTAAAAACTGGAGACATGTTTGTGTACCTCCACTGAATCTCTTGTTATACAATTACCTGCATGAATTTGTCTTAAATTGGCACAAATAGAAATGTATAGATATTTTTTTTGATGTTTCAGATTTTAGACTTTGATCCTACTTTGGTTAATGGTTTCATGGCATACAATGTGATAAACTTCATCCAGTTAGCCATGTTATCAAAACCTGACACGAGCTTCTTTGGGTAGTGCCTATCACATGTTTAAATGCTAAAAATAAACAAGTTGAAATGAATTAAAACTGTATGTACAAGTACTTTCTGTTTCTGCTCAAACTGTATAAAAGTATTTGGTCTGTACATCGTGCATACCATACCAGATTTGTTTGGGATGTAAAGTATGTAACATTAACTGTCCTGATAGAGAGTCTCCAGGAGAGCGAACAGATCCCAGAGCTCCTCACACTCAGACTGGTTCACCTCCAGGGTGCTGTGATCAGTGGAGGAAAGGTCTGCATTCTTCATTGTTTATCATTGTACCACATTAAAACAGTTTGCAGGGAAATCATTGTTCTTTTCATTTCTTTTTAGAAAAATGGCCTTCTCTCTATTAGCCCTCAGTCTGTTGAGGACCTGTTCTCCGTTCTTCGGGTATGGTGCCTGCGGTCCACCCCTGAACCCAAAAGCACCAGACTCCCACGGCTTACTTTGCAGTGCCTGACAGCAATGATCCATCTCCTGCACTCCAGCAGCCCCATGGAGCGGCAAGTAGAGATCAGGACTATACTAGAGAGCTACTTCCTGCTCCTCAACTGGAACAGACCACTTGGCACTGAACACGAAGACCGGCAGAACTGGGAGAGCAGCCTGATTTTGCTCCAAAGCCAAATGTTAAGTAAGCGCATGTCCACTACAGCAGGGGTCAAAAAAACATCCCTTTTTTTATATGTGTCTGAACAAGAATAGAAGTAAAAAAAATCAATTGTGCTTCATAGATGTGGTGAGTCATCTTCTGCTCTGTTGTCAATTTTAGCTGCTGTTCCTGAGATCCTGCAGTGCCCTGACAGACCAGTCCTGCAGGCGGTCTTCCTCAACAACAACTGCTTTGAGCACACCCTCAGGCTGATTCAGAACAGCAAGGTCAGATTACTGTGCATCAAAAATGTGTCACTTTACTCTTTTCAGCCCACCTGTGTCCGTCTGTCACATTTATATTTGTGTCATACCCATTTCCTCCTTTAGCGGTGCTCTATCTGGCATCAGATCTCTTTCTCCTTTTAAAACATCACACCTCAATAAGTGTTCAAGCTCAGGGTTGATCAGTTGCGTACACTCCTGCAGCTGTAGAGAGGCCAACATTACAAACGTGTCTTCTGCATCTCTGAGGCTTTTTGTTTTTTTACAATGAGGGGGGTCTAATTGTTTGTCTGTTTTTGTGCCTTGTGTGATTTGGTGTGCTTGCATGTGTTTGTGTGTCCTGAAGCTCTTTCAGAGCAACAGGCATAGGCCGGAGCGTGAGGGTGAGGGTGAGTGTGACCTCACCACGTACACACTCACAGATGTCGAAATGGACCAGGTACTTTCCTTCCCATTCAGTGTTGCTATTGGTCTGTTGGCAGGAAACTCAGCCTTCTCTCCACTTGTGAACTGCTCTGAGCAATTTAAACAGGAAGCTTTAGACAGGAAGTCTGCCTTACACTCACTTGTAAATAAAGCAGGTATGGCTAGACATGATAACTGCCATTAGATTTGTCCCTGTTTTTTTATCATATCTGCTCATTAATTTAACATATCAGCTGTTTTCTTATAATAGTATCACAGCTACTAGAGGTTCTATTTACAAGCAGAAGTGCAGGCTGTGTTTTTTCACTGCATGAAATGGTTGTTTTTGAATGCATGTCTTTCCTGCTTTTCCTCGTGTTTTTACTGCTCTTCCATGTGACTGGTGGTGCTTGTGTAAAAGATCTGGCTCATGTCCTAGAGCTTGATGTTGATTCATTTCTAGCAATAGCTGGAGATTGCCTCAATTTGTTGTTTTTTTTCTATGGTTGGCTTTGGTTTTGCATGCTGGAACCTATCGGTAATTAACAAAGAGGTGATTGTTTGGCAACTGGTGTAGCAATTCTCTTTACTTTGACCCAGCTTGCTGCAATAATTATGGTGTACTTCCTCTTTTCCTTCTACAGATAACCAGGATGGAAATCCTTTTTTTTTTACATGAATACAGTCGCAGAAAAAATTATTTTTCCAAACAAATGTACCTTTAGCCGTAGCAGGTATTAAAAATGAACGGGAGATTCTGGTAGACAAAGGGTGGTCTAATAATTTGTTCCACGACTGTATGTGATTTCCACTTACGTGTCTCTTGACAGTCTTTTCTTGTCAGCTCATGATGGTGCATGTTTTTAGTTATGCACCACCACAATCAACTACACCTCCATATTTTCATGCAGGTATGGGAGAAAGGATCAGATAGTATCACAGTTCATGCTTTGGGTGTCCTCACAGCTATAATGAGTAATTCACCTTCTGCCAAGGTAAGGCCTTTTTAGGTTTTTCAATTTTATCTTCTTATTTTTTTAACATGTTTTCATGGAAAAATAACTTAACAGCCTTAACAGCTAAACTGAGCTAATGAGGAAAGCTGCTTTGTGTTCATGTTCATTGTATTTCCTTAAAACAAAATGTGGAAGTGTGCCAGCTACTGTAGTTATCCCCTGCGGAGCAGCTTTCTCCAACCTATTTCTGTTCCCCTTCCTCTCAGGAGGTTTTCAAGGAGAGAATTGGCTACTCTCAGCTGTTTGATGTGTTGAAAAGTCAAGGTCAACCTACCAAAAGACTGCTGCAGGAGCTGATGAACATGGTGAAACCAATATTTTCTCATTATCACCCCCCCCCCCCCCCCTTTAGTGTACAGATAATGGAAGCTATGCTTCTCTTATTGGACCCTGCTCCAGTTAAAACAATCTTAGTGCTAATTAACCTAATTGTTTCACCTTGTCTTAATCTAATCTTCATTTTCTGTCTTTTGTCCAGGCAGTGGAGGGTGAGCACGCTCATGCTCATCACCTAGGCATCAGCAATGACCAGCCTTTGCTGCTGCTTCTGCAGTGGCTGCCTGACCTGTCAGGGCAGAGGGACCTTCAGCTGCTGGTGGCCCAGTGGCTGGCAACTGTGTGTGGTGGCTCCCTGTCCTGTCGCACGGTGGCTGTGGAAGCCGGCATGGTGGGGGCTTTGCTGCAGGTGCTCTCACACCCTCAGAGTCTGGATAGGCAGTGTGCCGAATCCCTTCTGGACCTCCTGCAGGACTTAGGCTCTCTGTGTTTGAAACCTGAGGAGCTGAAGAGTCTCTTAAGACTCCTCAGGGTGGATCATAACAAGGGTGTGAAAATGGGAACAGTGCACCCCTACTGTACTCGCATCATACGTGTCCTTTCAGCCATGGCAGCCAGAGAAGGCCAGAAAAGTGCTTTGCAATATTTTGATCTTACACCCCCCATGGCAGGAATAATGGTGCCAACAGTCCAGCGCTGGCCGGGCAGCGGGTTTGCGTTTCACGCTTGGCTCTGCCTCAACATGGACTTCCCATCTCATTACTCAGAGTTCTCTAACAACCGAAAACCTACCAGCTCTGGTGTGGGTTCCCAGCACGATATGGGCAAAGGACCTCGGAGGAAGCAACTCTACAGGTAGAAATATTTAGTTTTAACAAGAATTTTGGTGTTGGTGTTTATATTCACAGCTGTAAAAACATCTGCTCTTTTGTAAAGTTTCTTCACTGCAAGTGGAACTGGACTTGAAGCTTTTTTTACCATGGAGGGTGTGCTGGTGGTGGCTGTGTGCACTAAGAAAGACTACATGGCTGTTGCTTTGCCAGATTATCCACTAGCAGACTCATGCTGGGTGAGTGATTTGATTCAGGAGAAAAATCTGTGTTCTAAGTCTGTACAACGTTTCATCCAGAGTTCCATTTAAAATGTGTGTAACCTTTAATATCATCTTTATTCCAGCATTCAGTGGCTATTGTTCACATCGCAGGCCGCCGTCCTTTTGGCCAGAACCTGGTTACGATCTACATTGATGGAAAACAGTGTAAAACTGCTCAACTTCGCTTTCCATCTTTCAGTGAGGTAATAAAATCCACAATCTGAAGTTTACTGCCTGTTCTATTGAAATGCTCCAGTCCGTCTAACTTATTCTGTCTCGCTTCCCCTGAAACTGCAGCCTTTTACCTCCTGCTGCATCGGCTCTGCTGGCCACCGGACCACCACCACCACCACCTCTCCAAACCTTCCCTCGTCCTTCAGTTCCTGTCAGTCTCCTGAATTTGCTTTCCCTGCCCACGCCCCTTCTCTGTTTCGGTCCCAGTCCTTCCCAGCTTCATTTGCGGGAGGCCGTTGGGGGCCTTCGGCAGACTCTCCTGTGCACACCATTCCAGCTGGACTGCAGGACACAGAGTGGGGAACACCCACATCCCTAGATGGACTCTTAGGAACCGCATTCATCTGCCACGAGGCCCTGCAGCTCCCCCAGGCACAAGCTCTGCATGCTGCAGGTTGGTCACATTCTGCTGCAGCATACATGTTGGTAAACTCTACAAACTATCAACATTTTTGGATGTTGAAAGCAGCTGTGATTAAAATCCCAAAGCTCAAGTGAAAGATTAGTGTTTCTGTGTTAAACACTGGAGTATTTTTTCTTTTTTTTTTGCCTTTGCATTACACAAAGTATCATTTGCATAATTTCATGACTTACGTCTTTTTGATTTTGGGTTTTTTTTTTTTGTTATCATAGGCCCAAATCATGTATCCTTATTCAAACCAGATGGAGATTTATCTGATCTCAACAACAAACTGCTGCTCTACTACACTCCACAGGTGACTCAATTAAGCTCATGAAAAAACAAACATAACATTGGTGTGCAACTACCAGCTCTTCATGTTTACATGTGTGTGTTTTTTCAGGCATGTAAGAGTCAGATATGTCTGGACTTGGCACCCAATCACCTGTATGATGGCAGGCTTACAGGACACCAAGTGGTCAACTGGGACATTAAGGTTAGAATAATTTTTACTCTTTTTCTTTTCTATCTTGCTGCTTTTCTTTGTGTAAATTTGTTTTGTTCAGGTTATTTCTAATTTAAAAAAAACAATTTAGGTTAAATTAAAGATAATGGATTATCTCCACCTCTTTCCCTGCAGGATGTTATAAACGTGGTTGGAGGTATTGGGGTTTTGCTGCCTCTGCTTGAGCAGGTGTGTGAGGCGGAGCAGGTTTACAACAGCAGTCAGGAGAACACAGACTTGCTGGGACCAGAGCTCACCTCTTCCAGGGGCCCTGCCGCAATGCTGCTGCCTCTTAACAAATCTGCAGGTCAGATTTCCCTTTTAGTTCCTTAGTGGTCTGTATCTAACTGAAATTACATAAGATTTTATTACATCATTCATTTATTTATTCTTTACTAGATGGTGGCAGAAGGTGGACGTTTCTGGAAAGATTTGTTCTCATAGAAGTGATGTTACTAACTAATAAGGGCATAAAACACTCAGTTATATCTAAACCTTGGAGTATTACAAACAACTTTTCAATTTTTATGGTTTATTGTTTACAGTCTGCTAAAAGTAAAATAAAAAATTCAGAAACGTTTTAACCCCATAATGCCTAATGTAGCATATTTGATACATACCCCTTCTGAGGCATTTTGCATCACTTTATGGTAGAAACTTTATTCAAAACCCAGTTGTACACCATATGATACTGGTCTCCTCCCACATGATGAACACCAGAAAGCAGAAGATTATACATTACAATATTCTGACCAATCACATGGTAATAAATGGAAAAAATGGAAAGAAAGGAGTTTTCTAAGCAGTTGTTCTTATTTTAGGGATTAAGGGGTTAATAAGCTGAATAGTAGGTAAGCCAGAGTCTGAGCACATGTCACCATGCAACAAAAAATAGGTATTGCTAAATGTACATTGTAAAGATTACAAAATCATAGCTTACAGGCAAAAACAGTGTCTTCATACTGAGTTCCTGGAGGAGTATTGCAGAAGCTCAGTGCATCTATTTAATTTAAACAAACTTGCATGAAGAGAACGAATAGACAAGTAAAAACAATAATCTGAAATCTGACTCATTTGGAGATGTGATGTTTATAAAATGCTTAGTAATGCACAAATACATCTGTGGGTAACACAGGAAATCTTACACATTTTTGTGCTCTTTTTTTCTCTCAGAGGGCCGATTAGAGAGGAACAGTATTGCTGCCTTCATGCTGATGGTAAAAAACTTGATTCGTCGTCACTCTGTCAATCAGGAGAGTCTGCTGCACTGCCATGGGCCGAGCATCATAGGTGCCATGCTCAGCAAAGTGAGTGCCCCACATCTGCCTGTCCCAGAAAATAACCACAAGAAAAGCAGTTTAGCATCTGAAAGTGAACATCTGACCTTTTCCTTCGCTTTGCACTTGGTTCTGGTGTTGGTGAAACAGCCGGGTCTGTAAGAATGACAGTATCAAATGCGTGTGTGGGAGATTTCATGCAGTTTGTTAGATCACATGGTTTCGTTCTGAATGAGAACAAAGGTTGCTGCCAGAAAAAGAAAAGAACAAATAAATGTCTAAACTCGTATTCAAAGTCAAATTCATGAGAATTTTTGGATTGAGTCACACACAGTTGTGATTTGTTTGTGACTTGTTTTAAGCAGTGAGCAGGATTCATTTCAGTTCCATGTTGCAGTGGAGCTGAAAAAAACCTCTGTCTGAACACCTCATTGTTTGAGCAGCTTTTGAAATATAGCTCTTTGCATAATCAGCTTCAGGGATTCCAGCACAGATCCCACCTTCTTTGCCAGTTTGTTCAACTTCTTTGAGTCATTGACTCAACAGCTTACAAAGCAGATTTCATTCTGTGGGAAAAATTGATCGAGAATATGTAACATCTTCTGCAAACAATAAATTCTACAAGACGTAGTTTGCCCAGTCCCATTCTGTAGACAGGTTTGTTATTGCACTTCCAGCACAGTTTGATGTACAAATGAGCACCCAGGTGTCTGTTGTCAACCTTGTCCCCCTTGGCTAAATCACTGTAAATTAATAACTTCAGTTATTTAACTTTATGCAGCTGATAAATTGTTATTACAAAAGTCATTACACACAGTCAGTTGGAATTTTTGCTGGACAAATTGCATTCCCAACTATTAGAAATTTACATTCTATTTGATGCTGAGCCATTGAAAGACAATCTTCCATCTTCTCGGAGAAGACAAAACATTTTTTATTTAGAGTGAAATGTGACGCATTGCTGCATCACAGTGGAGCTAATTTGCTGGACTAGCTGTGGTTCATTATTACAATTTTGATCAATCTTGAACGGCTGCAGCCAGTAAAGTGTTGGATGGGTGCAGCACAAACATGCATGCAGACCAGCAGGATATGTTGTAAGATACTGTGTGTTAAGGTGGAGCATCCTGTAGGGAAATTACTCTATAATGATCACATGAGGTGTCCATATCTGGGTGGGAAAGGGACAAAAGCATGCATTATATGCATAGCAGACAAACATTTTTAAATGTGCTTGCATGGCTGGAGAACCTCATTAGCTTTAAATATGGGTATAAATGGCTTTTTGCAAGTCCTGTGTGAAGAGCCAGGTCTAAATATCTGGAAATATATGTTTTTTTCATTAAAAATATAAAAACAGCAACATATAAGTCATATTATCTGTTTGTTTCTGCTGCAGGTTCCAGGCAATATGATGGACATGAATGTTTTAATGGCATGCCAGCTGCTGCTGGAGCAGGTCTTCAATGAGGGCAACAGCCCACTTCTACAGCAACTCTACCAGCACCTGCTCTTCAATTTCCGAATCTGGACAAGGAGCCACTTTGCTGTCTGTTTGGGTAAGGCACAAGCAGCCCCCAGTAATGCACCTGTAACGCTTTTTATGTCTGCTGAAGCTGATTGTTTACACTCATGGAGACTGAAAGGAGCCAGAGGAAACTTGTGAAACGATAGTGAAGAGACAGAACACATTAATGCTTCAGGTTGTGACTGTCGGCAGGGTTTAAAAGCAATTCATTTCAGTACCCTGAAAATGTCTGTGCTTCTTCAACACAATCCTACATAATGATTTGACATTTCTAAATGTCAACCTGAGAGGAGATGAAAGCTGTGTTTTCTTTCTCTTAAAGCACATGTGCAGTACCTGTCATCTGTGATAAACAAAAGCAAGCAGCGCATGAGGAGGAAATATGGAGTCCAGTACATTTTGGATACTGTGCGGACATACTACAGGTAACCTTTGACAACATGATGTGCACAGTTAAAACTGCATCTGAGGCAACTAAAAGTTTAATTCTGTGGTGGCAGTGTGGAGAAGGATGGCAGCTCTCTGTCTGATGAAAAGAAGACCATTCAGACATCTCTGTTTTCCCTGCTGAAAGATTTTCTAAAGTCTCCCACTCCAGAGGAGCTTCACATGCTACTCGCTTACATTCTGACCGCTGGGGAGGAGCAACAGGTAATACTCTTATGTTTATAGTTGCTTTTATTCAGGGAGTTTATTACCAAAACCATTTGACCTTTCCTTGCCTGCAGAAAAAACAAATGACCAGATTTGCAGCTGAACACGCTTTAATCATCTGAGCTTTGTGTCTGTAGTCTTGTGTTTTGGCATGTCTCTGGATACAACTTTATCCTCCCTTTAGCCATAATTCTTAGTAATGTATCCTCTCTTGTGCTATCTGTTAGGTGGTGAAGGCTTTGGATGTGGTGTATGAGCTTTTGAGAAGCAGCCCTCCTCGTGAGCAGGTGCAGACGGTGCTGCTGGAATGGGGCGTGGAGCAGCTGTACTGCTTGCTGCTCACTCCAACTTTTGGTGATGAGGCCAGAGAGAGGGTATTCAGGGTGAGCAACACTGATCTGACCTATTTGGCCTTATGTCATTTAATGCTGGCACATTCTCCCTTATGCTGTATAACCACATTTCCATCTACAGGTTTTATACAAAATCCTCAAGAGTGAGAAAGTGTCAGAGCGCAACAAGCAGCGCATCAAGCTGAAGGATTTTGGCTACTTGGGACTGGTTTGCTTTCTTGAAGACTTTCCCGTAACCATGACAACTGTGCGCTGTCTGTACGAGCAGGTTCTTGCTACAGGTAATAAAAGATTTTTTTTTAAATTAAACCGAATGACAAAGAACACCTGACCTTTTCATTGAAATACAAACTTAAAGCAGGAATTAATTATAATAAAACTAACTGTAGAATTGAATTACATTTGTCTCAATGACTACTTCAGTAATCAGATTGTAATTTGATATGAATTCATTTCTCTACAACACTTGGTGAAATCTAGCATTAATTGTAGATTTGATTAAGTCTAAAAATGTCACAAATCCAGCTATTTCCACATAAATGCAAAACTATTATAACTGAATCTTTGCCACAAACCAAATAAAGGAGAGAGAAATTAAACTTAATGGAAGTTGAGAAAAGCAAAAACGGTACATTTACAAACATATGCCTATAAATAAAGTAAGCATTCCTAAGAGTCCTCATGCTAAATCTATCCACTCATTGTCTGTACCCACTTATTTCTCTGCAGAGAAGTGTTGAACTTCTTTTTAGACAGACGTTTGAAATAGTTTATGTGATAGTTAAGGAAAAATGATCCAGTATCACAGATTGACAGTTTTCTGACAGGGGCAAATCAGATAAAACTTTCACCCTATTTTCATGAAGGTGCAGAACTAGTAAAGTTCGAGTTTGTGAAAGAAAACGAGAAATGCATGAGCAGAAGAGATTTTCTGATGACCTAAGAAAAAAATTCAAGGCTGTAAACAGCGATAACATCTCTAAAGAATTTGTCAGTACACAATCAGATAGACTGTGTACAAATGGAGGAAATTCAACTCCATTGTTTCACTCCTCAGGAGTGGTCCACCAACAAAAAACACTTCAAGAGCAAAGAGTGAAATCGAGGAACGTAGAGCAATTTCAAAGAGACTGAAAACCTCTAACATGAGCTGAAGTTAATATGTAAGTCCAGCAACTGAACCCATACTGATGCATTCAGTTTGCAGTTTGTGAGAGGAATCAGGCACTTCGGAAACAAGAAGCTTGAGACAAGAGTCCATAGCAGAATAGCCTTTTAGCATTGCCAGAGAAGATATGACGAGTTTTTTCATGGGTGCGAAGACATTGTATGTGCACTTCTCTTTTTCTCATAAACACACACACTTTAAATATCATATACTAGCTTCTCTGTCAGAGAGTTTTTGCACTGCCCTGCCCACACACTCATTACAACTTCCGTTGTCACAATAGTCACACAGATTCTCTGTAACATATAGCAGAAACTCCCCAGTCAGTGGGCTGTAGATGCATTGGTTCCCATCTAAATTTCTTCTGAAATTTTCCATTTACTTTGATTGCTGTTGGTTAATTATTGTAGTTCAAAATACCTAACATTTTTTGCTTTTTCTAGTTTACGTTTTTATATACAATCAATGTTTACATCTAATGGTCTGCTATTGGAGGAGTTCTCTATTACAGGACAGGACAAGCAAATAACCCGATAAAGGAATAGTTCAACTTCATTGATTAAAAACAAACCAAGTGTACCAGTGAACAATGAAAATTAGATTTAATTCTGAATTGTACATCTATCCAAAACAATGATTTAAAAAAAAACAAAGCAGAAGCAAATGACATGAGATGTAAAATTTAACATAGTGATAAGACAAAGTAGCTGAAGTGAGAAACAAGGATTTAACAAAGGATAAATGGAAACATGCATCAACACAGCACATTTCTGCTTTCCCACAGATGCCAGTCCTAATTTTAGAGACCTCTTGGCTGTGGTCTGTCTGTCCCATCGAGCTGAACTTACAGTTCGACTGGACGTCTGTCGCAAGGTCAGACTAACTCACAGAGAAACCAAAACAACTGAAGCGAAATTTCAAATTATCTCAGCTATAAAAACAAGCTTTATGTTTTTTTTGTTCCCCTCCAAAAACAGCTGTTTCATCTGATCTACTCTAATGAGGATTATGTAAAGCAGCTTGCCAAACAGCCTGGCTGGCAGGATGTTCTGACCAAACTCTACGTAAAGGAGTCCTATGAATTTAATGCTGCCAGCATCGCAGACTCCAGCAATCACACTGCCTTTCATCCAAACTACCGACCTCCGCTGCGCAGAGATCAGTCTCTGGTCCTGGAGGATACACGGACAGACATCTATCTGAACTACCGCAACTCACAGGACATCGAAGACGAAGAGGAGGAAGATGAAGGTGGTCAAAGGGACATCTCTGAAGGGTTCTCTGATTTATCCCAGTCACCTCCCAGCGGAGGCGGAGGCCCGTTGAAGAACTTCACAGGGTCCCTCCATTTCAAGTCATTTGATTCAGTGGATCAGGGGAGCCACTCATCCTCCATCTCCAACGCGATTGATATCACCTCATCTCAACCGGAGGATGAAGGAAAAGGCTATCAGCCACTCTCCCCCTTTGGGTCACCTTTTGATTTGGAATTAGGGTGCACGGGGGAGACTGGCACACATACGCCTGCAGGCAGTCTGACCAACACACCGTCTCCTCTAGAGCACTGCAAACCATTTTCGCCACTCAGACCCAGGAAAAGCTCCAGTTTGTCCAACGTGCTGGATGACACCAGTTATGGGACAGACCCACCCACAGGAGACACAATCTCCAATACATCCAATCCTCAGGTATCTGTGCTCCTTTAACTCCATTTTAGCCAATATTACAACAAACTAGATGTAAAAATATGCCAAAACCTTTGAGATTTCTTTGTTTTGTTTGTTTATTTTACATGATTCTGTATTTCAGCAGACTCCTGAGGAGGAGCTTTGCAACCTCCTAACCAACATAGTTTTCTCTGTGCTGTGGAGTGGCAGTGGGGCAGAAGGGCCAGATGATGTTGTGTGGAGGGAGAGGGGACAGGTGTTTTCTGTCCTTACCAAACTCGGCTCCTCCTGCCAGCTAGTTCGCCCCCCTGATGAAATCAAACGCAGGTTAGTCATGTTGATATCAAAATGAAAGGAAGCAATAAGCATGTCTTGCATTCTTTTTTTAAAAAAAAGGACACTAAATCATACTCTTATCTGTGTTGTCTGCCATCTAAATATCAGAAACAATGTGTTCAAATTCTATTTTCCACTCTTATGTTGTAGTCTTTTGGAGATGATGCTGGAGTCATCCCTGTCAGACCTCAGGGATGCCCAGGGAGTGTCCCTGCCTTTCTGTCCAAGTCTGGTTCGGCTCCTCAGGCTCCTGCAGGACTTCCTGTTTGCAGAGGGTACTGACAACCAAACATTGTGGAGTGAAAAGGTATAATCACTTAATTTTCCTGTGCACATTTAATGAACCCATGATTATGTGCCCTTGTGTGTTATGCTATTTTCGTATTGACCCATGCAAAATGATAATGCTGAGAATTTTGTTTTGTTTGTTAGTCACAGGTTGTCCATATCTTTTAATAAACTTGAGCGAGAGATGTAGGATCACATATTTTGGTGCTGTTGTGGAACATATTTTTATAAAATAAGTATTTTCTTGTTACAGGTATTCACAATAGGGACTCCTGTGAGCACTTACTGAAGTAGACTATTACAGATAAATAGGAACATTAGGGAAGGGTTTTCTAATGAGGGAGACAAACATTCACATAGATTGTTATGTGAGAATTGATAAACCTCCATAGGCTACCAGTATTTCTACCCTTGATTTCGCCATTAGTAACCTGTATAAAAATGATAATAATTTTTAAAAGGATATATTAATATAAGTTACTGTGCTGGGAAAATTCACTTATTGCTCAAGAGTTTGATAAAGTGACCACCTAGCTAGCACTAGTTTGGGAACTGGCTGCTAGCTGTAGCCTACTACCAGAAAATGCCAAACCCTCTAAAACCCCAACACCATTTAAAAATCTATAGTCTATGATGTTTTATAATGATTAAACAATTATAACATAATAATCTGACCATCAGTAAGATTGAAAGATTCCTGTACTTTGACTTGTTACAATATGATACAGACAGCTAGCTTTTAGCATGTTCATGGTAAGCTGTGTCATGTTTTAGCAAACTTGGCAATGTGACCCAATGGATTTTCTCATTTCCAAAAGAGTCTTATGTTAGAAGTATTTCTCTCTCCACATTTTTTTTTCTATTTACAAACAGCTAATGAGAGTTACATCTCAATGATTACGGTCATTTCACATAGCACATAGCAATTAAGGTTGGCGGCTTAATAAATGGAGTCTTCTGCTCTCAATTTAAATTGCAGCTGAAATACAGGTTTTCAAAGCACAGTTCAGCAACTCATTGTGGTCATTAAGTCTCGCTTCCTAGAAAAAAATGCAGATTTCTGTTGAGACCCAGGTGGTGAGTGAAGTAACAGTCAATTGTCTTTCCTTTAAATTTCTCTCTGGACATGAAAAACCCTCAATAAAACTGCTATTTTCTTTTTTCATTTAAATGCAACTGACTTGGGCCAGTTAAACAAAATGTAAAATGTATGTGTAAATGTTATATATGAATGATTTTAAATTAAATAAGTATAAAGCTAATGTTTTAAAGAGCTGGTGTTGGGATTCCTTGTGGGTGTTTTCATTATTAAACAGTAGGTCAAAGGTTAATATCTTGTGTTATAAAGTTAGGAGAGTCAAAGTTGGGCGTAGGTTACATCATAATGGCCATTTAAGTGAAGCTTAAGTTAAATTACTTATTTGGGCCAAGGTGTGGAAACAGGTCTGGCCTTCTTGTTGAGTCTTGTTGACAGTTATTGTTGTGCTGCAGATCTTTGAAGGGGTGGTGAACTTGCTGGACAGGTTACAGGCTTGGCATAGTACCCCTGGCAGCCCTGGAAACACCGAGCTGAAAGAGATGGCCCAGATCGGCTTACGTATCATCACTGGGTATATCCAGCAGCAGGACTCGCAGGTCAGTTGCACCAACAACTGGGCCAGTCATGACCACCGCCTGTCAATGTGAACTATTTCTGTCTGCACTTGCCTTTGTTAGTTCAAATACCTGCGAGCTAGATTTCTGCAGAAGATAGTTTTACAGTATCTATTTAACTTGATAAGTGCACTCAGATAAAGACCGTTTTGAAATACCAGGCCTTCCATGGATTTCTTTGCAAAGGCATTGCAGTCATTCCTGTTAGGGAGTGCTCTGTAATAAAGGTTATTATTGCTGCTGGTGATTGCGGAATTGGGAGAGCAGTCATAAATGCCATAACCTTTAGGCATTTTATCATATGCTGTTGTTTAATATTTTTTCCAAAGTAGAAAAACTCCTTTTGTTTGCCTTTTGTTTGCCAAAACATCTCTAGGTGAAAAATTGGTTTATTTGTATGCAATTTATTTAGTTCCAAAACAGCTTGAGTGTGGACATACAATAACCCTAGAATAGTTTTTCATTCATTAAAAATGAGCAACACTAATTGGTCTTTTAAGGCTGGTGATGAATACTTCACTAATGCTTTAAGAACTATTTTAAAACAATTAAAAGTGAAATTTGTATGTATGTTTATTTTATTTTAAATAGTTGACTTCACACTGGCTGCAATAATTTTTTAGTTAAGTTGTTCTTATTGTTTCTTTTTCTCATTACATTTAATTAGCCTCAAAGCAAGCTAGCAAGTAATGCTAGCTTAAGCTCAACCAAATATTAATTCTACCCTGTCTGTATCTCTATAAGCTGAGAATGAATCATCATTCCACTTATGCAGTTTTATATATTTATTTGGTAATGTGTAGTCATTATATATTTATATCATGAAAGTATCATATTTTGAATAAGCTTTTGTTTTTGGTTTTGTGACTTTTAACTGGCTTTTATTTGTAAACACAAGATTACAAAGAAGATAATAGGAACAAAAACATTTTCAGCAAATATAAGAACAAAACAACAAAACAAAATGCTGTGATACTTTAGATCCCAATCATTTGCATTTTCTGGGATTTTGTGCCTCCTGGAATGTGGTTGTTTTGTAATGTTTTTAATTATTGTGTCTTTTTGTAATTGATTTGTTTTAATCAGGACTATCTTCTTGTGCTCTAACTTGATATTTTTTCCATCCTCAGGTGTGTGTGATGGCCTACCTGAAGCTCCACAGCCTTCTCCAGACTGTTCTCCGTCTAAGCTGGGAGGAGGTGTGCTTCCTGCTGGGGCAGCTTGGTGCCCCCTTGTGGCCAGAAGGTGTAATGGACAGCAGCAACTGCACCCAATCAGAGATATTCTCCCAGCTTGTGCCCATTGTACGCGCATTACTTGACCAGCATGCTGACCGCACCATCCTTGAGAACCTTTTGCCAAACTTGCCCATTACCAACGGCAGCACCACCTTTGCTGAGGACCTGAAGGCTTACTGTCGCACACGGGAGTGGCAGGGCTTTTACCAGCAGCGGGTCTGTCTATAGAGTGAATTGTTTGCATTTGTCTTTTATGTTGGGAGTCTCAAGGCCCTCCTCTTTGTCTGTGAGCTGGTGTAGGCAAGGCAACATAATTTGTATAGCACATTTCATGTACAAGACAATTCAAAGTGCAAAAGAAACATTAAAATTAGATGAATTAAACTAAAAGGAATATCAGCAAGAGAACTTAAAAACTACCATGCAGATCTCATGCATAGTGTAATCAATCGCCTATTTTCAGATTCTGCACTGCTCTTTGCCAAACACAAGATTTTTTTTGTTATGTTTTTCTGACCTTTCACTTCCCAGTGGGTTGGAGGAAGAAATCCAATGCACAGTCTAACTTCAAAGAGAAAAACAATGGTATCCCATGCCTAAACTTCCAAATGCGATCGGGCCAACCTGTAGGCAGAGATGAGTTTATGCTTGAACCTGAAGCTGAGATGTGTATACAAAATGATGTCAAACAGATACACTGTACTCGCTAAGTACATGTCATTGCTGTGTGTGACAGTGCATGCACATAAATCTGTTTTGTTTAGATTATCTCTGTATATACAAACCTTGCGATGCATTAGTCAGTGTGGCAAAACTTTGGCTGCCATCAGCATTTTGAAACTTGGCTGAAGCAGAGACACTTAAGTGGACATAAACAGTCTGTTTTCACTTTATTTTTAGACTTTGTATATTTGTTCCAGATGTGTATGTCTGTATTTTTAAACACAGGAGGAAAAAGAAAACAGCAGCTGAGTTAGAACAATTTCTTTACAATAACTTAGTACGTTAAATAAGAAATAAATTGTTATCCAGATTATAATTCATGTTAGTGTCTTTCACTTTAAGTTGTTTTATTATTGAGAATTTAGTATGTTTAGTGGATCTATGACAGGTTTACATGGATGTTAACGTCCTCCTCTTTAAACGTGCCCCCAGGTTCAGCCCACCATGGAGCAGTACGCGCTGGATACATTTGGGAGGAGCCATGACATTATGTCCAATTTCTGGAACTCCTGCTTCGATGACCTGATGAGCACAGCGTTTAAACGAGACAAAGACAGATCTGACAGCAAATCTAAGTTTCAGGTAAGTGGGCCTGCAGTGCAGCTGCCTCGGTCCCCCCACCCGCTCGCATCACTTACCTCATTCGATGATGTTTGACTGTAAAAACAGGAGGCAATCATAGACCCCTACCTGAAGCGAGTACGCAGCGAGAACAGCAGGTACCTCATTTGTCAGAAGCAGAACTCCAGCCAGCAGGGTGTGATGTGGCAGCACTGGAAAGCTTTCCGCAGGCTTTTCACCAGTGAGAGAGGCGCATGGGCCAACAGGTATTCTACTACTTTTAGCTCTGTCTTCTTCCTCTGAATCTGCTGAACTGTAACTTGTCCTTTGTGTCATGTCTGACGTCAGAGTCCAATCAGAGGTGAAATGGAAGTTATCCAGTGCAGAAACATATTCAAAGATGCGTCTCAAACTTGTACCCAACTATAATTATGATCCACACAGTGAGGCCAGTGCTCTGAGAGACAACATGGGTAAAAAAAATACATGTTTTTTCATGTTTTCTTCAAAGTAAATGCAGAAAAGGTACGTTTGCTGTAGTTGGTGCCATTTTTGTTGTGATTTTCAGGAGCTGAAAGTCCACGCAGCTCTGAACCCCTCCCATTGGCTGTTGCCAAGGAAGCAAAAGTTAGTGACATGGAGGATGATCAGCTTGGAGAAGAGGACCTTGTCTTTTTGGATGACAAGTTAGTCTCTAATGTCAACAACTCTTATCTAAGCTGTAAACAATTAGAAAAATGCTAGATGAGGTTAATTTTTTTTTTTCAAATGTCTTCAGGGTGGAAGGAGAGGACGAGAGCGAGAAAGAAAAGTTGGTTCTGTCTGAAGACTGTGAGCTCATCACCATTGTGGCGGTGGTCCCGGGTCGTCTGGAGGTTACCACTCATCACCTGTACTTCTACGATGGCAGCAGCGAGAAAGAGGAGACAGAGGAGGGTGAGAAATATTTGACAGAAAGTAACAACTCATTGCTCTTCAAAGGGTTCTGTTGGAGGTCAGTAATAAATCTTCCTCCTTCAGGAATTGGGTTTGATTTCAAGAGACCGCTGTCTCAACTCCGAGAGGTTCATTTGAGGCGCTACAACCTACGGCGGTCAGCGCTGGAGCTTTTCTTCATTGACCAGGCTCATTACTTTATCAACTTCAGAAAGAAGGTGATGTCTTTGATATTTTATTCCCTAGATTGTAAATAATCTAGAATAAAATGCAATAAAAAACTTTAAAAAATGTATTTAATCTAAAAAAAACAGGATGAAACTATAGATTTTATGTTTCTTGAAACACACATGTACTAAGCTTTAATCTCATTTGGTGCTAATAATTTGGAGCAAATTGTTGGAAGAAGCATCTTTATCAATGCTTTGAATTCTCTTCTACAAAACTTTAAGTTTCAGAACGGAGCCAAATATCTTGCTATTCTTGCTTGTTTTAGATTTTAGCTTCTCAGTATATTTCACAACATCCTCTTTAGTTTTTTTTTCTTTTCAACATGTAGTAAATGTTTTATTTCATCTGCACAGCAGACTGATTAAACACTCAGACTCTTTTACTCCAACACATGGAACATGTGTTGTGACATTGACTTGCATGAAAATGTAAGACTTTGCCAAAAAAAAGCCTTTTTAATAGTGACTTATTCCTCCAAAATCTATATTTATAATTTAGCATAATATCTCCTTGATCAAACATGTGCACTAATAGAACCCCGTATCATAAATATTTACTTTTAAACTATGTACTGGTAACAAACCAGATTTCTGTCTCCCCAGCCAGTTTTCCAGTTCAGCAGTAATCTGCATTCACTGGTAGTACTTTACAGACCCATACGCTGTCTTGTATCAGGACTGTCTCAGGGTTCGGACATTGGTTTTTCTTATTCTGTAGTGCAAAAGATAAAATCTCATAATTTGCTCATTTTATCCTGAACAACATTGTTGACTTTCATGGTGACATTAAAACTCCAGCTTCTGACGCACATATACTTCAAACAAACTTCTGAAGCTCTGTCGTCCATCTCTTGATCTTTAGGTACGAAACAAAGTATATTCGAGGATCCTTGGGCTGCGACCTCCAAACCTGTTTTACTTTGGCTCCCGCTCTCCCCAAGAACTTCTAAAGGCGTCTGGGCTCACCCAGGTTTTTAATTTACTTCTGCTGATCCTTTCTGAGCTGGAAGTTGGCCGTGTTTGTGACTTAATGTATTCTGGTGTAAACAGAAATGGGTATGCAGAGAAATCTCCAACTTTGAGTATCTGATGCAACTGAACACGATAGCTGGACGCACCTTCAACGACCTGTCGCAGTATCCTGTGGTAAGCGTGCAGCTCGCTTCTGGCGCTCCAGTTGGGTGTTGATCTGTCTGTGGTTCTGTTTATGGAGTATTCTCTTTGTCTTTAGTTCCCCTGGATTCTGTGCGACTACACTTCTCCTACTCTTGATCTGAACGACCCCTCGGTTTTCAGAGATTTGTCCAAACCCATTGGTGTGGTGAACCCCCGACACGCACAGAACGTCAGAGAGAAGTGAGTAGTTTTAAGTTTTAAGTCCATCTTACATAATGCTGATGATAAATAATTATAGTTTTTGGACCCAGTGTTCTGCTTTTTGTTATATTAAACAATCATTTGTAACTATTTTTCTCTTTTAAAAACCTTTTTCTTTTCAATCACCAGATATGAAAGCTTTGAAGATGCAACAGGAACCATTGATAAATTCCACTATGGCACACACTACTCTAACGCAGCAGGAGTCATGCACTACATGATCCGCATGGAGCCGTTCACCACCCTGCATATCCAGCTGCAGAGCGGCAGGTAGCAATGCCGACAACCACACTGATAACTTATTAAACTTTTTGGTACCCTTCGAAGTCACACAGCTTCATGTCGCCACTGTTTAGGTTTGACGTTGCAGACAGACAGTTCCACTCAGTAGCAGCTGCATGGCAGGCTCGTATGGAGAGTCCAGCTGACGTCAAAGAGCTCATCCCAGAGTTCTTCTACTTCCCGGAGTTCCTGCAAAACATGAATGGTAAGCTCCTCCGTGCAGGTAGTTTTTTTCTGAGGCATAAAAGTTGCATTAACCTGATTCATTCCTACTGCATGACACTTTCAGGCTTCGACCTCGGCCATTTACAGATATCTCAGGACCCGGTGACAGATGTTGTGCTGCCTCGCTGGGCAACATCAAGGGAAGATTTCATCAGGAAACACATGAAAGCTCTGGTGAGCCCACACAAACATCCAGACTCGTACAGCTTAGTCAGAGATTTGTGTCTCTAAGGACCCGCATTGAAATCAAGATGAAAAGAAGTTGTGTTTAAAACTTTAGGAATCTGAGTATGTGTCCAGTCATCTCCATGAATGGATTGATCTGATCTTTGGTTGCAAGCAAAGAGGGGAAGAGGCGGTGAAAGCCCTCAATGTCTTCTACTACTGCACTTACGAGGGTAAGCTTACAACATAGAATTCTTCTTTTGGTCTTTTTAGGAAATTAATAAATCAAAAATGAACTTTTACTTTTGGATACAACCTTTAAATCTTAATAGGAATTCATTAAATTTATCCAAAATTATAAAATCATCCAGAACTATTAATCCGAAATTAAGATTTTTAAGAGCCACAATGTGCGAAGTGTATCTTTTTTTCTGTTGTTTTCTTAGTCTGTGTATTTCTGAACAAGTTATTTAGATTTGCAGCACAGTGTGATGTTATAAGAGAATCTAAATTGATCCAAACTAGGCAAGGCTAGTTTATTTTATAGCACATTTCATGTACAAGACTATTCAAAGTGTGTTACATAAAACATTCAAAAATTACATATGGGGAACAGAAAGCATTAAAAGACTGCAAAAAATAAAATAATGAATTAAAATAACTAAAACCAAGATCAGTTCAAAGTTGCTGTGCACATTTCATGCATAGCTACATGAGAAAACGTGTCGAAAGTTTAATTTCCACTGGCAGTTTGTTCCACTTGTTTGCAGCATAACAGCTAAATGCTGCTTCTCCATGTTTAGTCTGGACTTGTCTGAACTAGTTGACCCAAGTCTGTGATTGTGAACCGTGTTTTATGAAGTACACATTCAGGAATTTGTTGAGACTGAAAAGGGTCATTTGTCCAAATCCTGACATGTCTTTTTTTTTTTTATCTCAAACCAGCACATTACTGGTGAAGTTCTGGCACTGAACAATAAGCTCATGACAACTGAGGATAGGAACTCAGACTATTCTTATGTTTGTTTGAAATTATGTATTTCTAGTCTATAAAACAGGATGAGCACCTGAATGTAACGCACAGTTCAATGATGCAAGAATTGTATTGGTTCATCTCATATTTTTGTCATAATGCTGCTTTATATTAAAAAGATATGTGCAGAGCCCATTCTGCAGATCACTGACAAATCCCAGCTTTTTTATGTCTATTATTATAATGTTGCTCCATTATAAATGTAGTATTAAAGGTATTATTAGTATTATTTTTCTACAATAAGTTGATAGTTTCTTTGGTGCACATTTACACGGTAGCTCTGGTCTGAAGGGTCAAATGTAAGGTAGTGGTGGAACACCATTCATAAAAAATGGTCAAAATTGCAATAATTTTGTTTCCGGTGATTCCAAAAGGGTGATAAATGTAACATAAACATGATTTAAATGCATGTTTAGCACTGAAACTAACTGTTCAGACAGAGCTGAACAAGGTGTTTTATCGATATTGCATGGAGTTTCAGAAATCCGCTGAAGCTCGACCTGCATAATAAATGTGTACACTAGGGAACTTAAAAATGTATTTCTGCTTCCTTTAACAACTCTGGCTTTTCATATGCATTTGGTCATTCTGCAGGTGCAGTAGATCTGGATGCAATCGCCAATGAAAACGAACGAAAGGCTCTGGAAGGCATGATCAGCAACTTTGGACAGACACCCTGTCAGCTCCTCAAGGTGCCAGTAAACGACTCACTCTCAGCTTCATTTTATAATTCATTATTCCGTGAATCTGTTTTAAAATCATCAGTTTTCCCATAACATGTCCATCAGGAGCCTCATCCTCTTCGGATGACAGCTGAAAATGCAGCTAGGCGCCAGGCCCGCCTGGACACCATGCCGCCCAACATCTTTGAGCATGTCACCAAACTCCGGCCATTTGTGGAGGTGAGGCCTCAAATGTTTTGGTATCCTCTCATCCCTCTGAGTACATTTTCATCTTGTGCAATGTGTGTGTGTATTTGTATGTTTCTAGGTGGTAAGTGATGGTCATCCTCTCGTCCAAGCAGTGGTACCAAAGAACCAGAATCGCTCTTTCAGACCCATCCAGGGGTCTGAGATTCTGGTAATTAAAAAAATAAAAACATGAAAAATAATGATTTAAAATATTTCATTTTTATTAGTTGCCAATGATTGTGCTTTTTTCTTGCAGGTGACCATCAGTTCAAATGGTTTGATAGGGACCCACAGCTGGCTTCCATTTGACAAAAACATCGCCAACTACTTTACATTTGTTAAAGACCCCACAACAACCAATCCCAAGTAAGTCCCTTTTCAAAAATACATGCTGAACTCCATGCGCAGTATTCCCAGTGAGCACGCTCATTTTTACACCAATAAGATATATGTAGTCATTCCCAGAGCTTCAGCACATGTGTAACTAACTTTGTTTTATTACCTCCACCAAGGAGGTTTTGTTATCACCAGAGTTGATCCGTCTGTCTCTCTGGACGGATTCTCATGAAATTTTCAGGATATATCCAGAATGGAAAGATGTTGTACACAGACAGACAGATAAACATGGGTGATAACATAACCTCCTTTGTGTAGGTTTCCCCTCAATATGAAGGGGAACTGTGAACCGTTCCTCATATATTTATCAGATCTGGCTGCGCAGGAGAGAAACACTCTTTGTCTGAATCCCATCTCGCTATGTATTTGCAGGACTCAGCGTTTCTTGAGCGGACCTTTCTCTCCTGGAGTGGAGCTCAGCGCTCAGGTGCTGGTGGTGTCTAATGACGGTCGACTGCTGTTCAGTGGGGGACACTGGGACTGCAGTCTGCGTGTAACTCTGCTGGGGAAAGGAAAACTGGTGGGGAGGATTTGTCAGCACATTGGTGAGTTCTCTCTTATGAATCTGATCTCTTTTATCCACTTTTACTTTTATACAATTTTACTTTTCTGTTTCACAAAGACGTTGTGACTTGCTTGGCTCTGGATCTCTGTGGCATCTACCTCATTTCTGGCTCAAGGGACACATCCTGTATAGTGTGGCAGGTTGTGCAACAGGTGAACATCTTGTTCTTTCTGTACACATAGTTAACAAGCATCTATGTTTGGAATGAAGCCCTTTTGTTTGAGTTCTCATCTGTGTTTTTGTCCTTCAGGGCGGATTTTCCAGCGGCTTGTCCCCCCGGCCAGTGCAGATTCTTTGTGGACATGACCAGGAGGTGACCTGTGTGGCCATTAGCACTGAACTAGATATGGCTGTCTCGGGGTCAAAGGTTAGAGATGTTATTGTTAAGCTAAAAAAAATGTTGCAAATACAGAAATATGTGTGACTGCTTGCAAAGTTACAACTGCACAACATGATGAGATATAGCAGGTTTTTAGCTAAAAGCTCCTAGTGGATCACTTTATTGCTGCAAAAACAAAGCTTTTTGATTGGATGTTCGGTCTTTTCTATAAACAGACTTAAATAAATAGGAATAAACGTGTTTCTATGCGACATTCTGCAGGTTACAATGTGAATAAATTGGCCATGCTATTTAAATGTTTGCAAACCATTGTATTGATGCAAAATTTGCTGTTTTTATTGATTCATCACATATTGCTCTAAAAAGTGTTGAAAAACATTCTTTTAAGTCCAAAAGCAAAGCAATTAAATTGATTAAAGTAATTAATTACATGTGCAACTGTAGTCTGTACCAGCAACAAAGTTTTAAATGGCTATAAAGAGGCAGAAATAACTAAAACTGGGAACGCAATGTACAAAAAGGAGAATTTACTGTGATACATATGTGCAGTTGCATGACTTTCATGCTGTTTTCCACATACAAGGATGGAACTGTGATAGTCCACACAATCCGACGAGGCCAGTTCCTACGAACACTGCGCCCTCCCGGCAACAGCTGCAAACCTGCACAAATCTCCCAGTTGCAGGTGGGAATGGAAGGTCACATCGTGGTGCAGACGTCTCTGGAGGAGTCCTCCCACAGGAAGGTACAGAAACACATTTACTGCCTGCAAAGCAACATGCACGCACATTCAGCCTCATCACATTCTGCTTGTTCCTACAGGGGAAGTACTCCATTCATGTTTACTCAGTAAACGGCTGCCTGCTGGCCTCTTTTACCACGGAGGAGCAGATAACTGCACTCCACCTGGTGTCTGAATACGTAATACTAGGAACCATGCAGGGCAGCGTCCACATACGAGATCTATACAGGTAAATTTAATTTAAAGCAGTCATTTTGCAGAAATAAGTGGTTAAAGTTTGCTTCCCCGGTCTAAAGCTTCTCTGTTTCTTAGCCTGGATGCTCTGGTAACACCGCTGGCCTTGAGGGTCCCAGTGAGGAGTGTGTCTGTTACCAAAGAGTGCAGTCACATCCTGGTGGGACTAGAAGATGGCAAGTTGATTGTGGTGGGGTCAGGGAAGCCAGAAGAGGTAAGTAGAGATTGGTTGGAGGTGTGTGTGTGTGTGTGTGTGTGTGTAGGGGGGGAGATGAGCATGAGGTGGAGGCTGATGAAATGTAAAGTGTTTCAGAAGAACTACGCTTTTTCATGTGGTCATTTCTCTCCTGTAGAAGCCCCTAAGGTGACGACAAACTTGTTTTTCTGCTCCTCTCAGGTCCGCTCGGGACAGTTCTCCCGTCGCCTTTGGGGCTCCACACGCCGCATCTCTCAGGTGTCGTCAGGTGAAACCGAGTACAATCCCACTGAGAAAGCAGGCAACTGAGACGAGTGATGTGGGGGAGCTCTGAGGACTCTGTAGGATTCAGATTAAAGGCTCTACCTGACTCAACAAGGTCTTCTTTTGCAAGCTGGGGAAACAGGCTACTGATCTCTCTGAGAGAGCAACATGAACACTGAGCACTTTTTTCTAAAAAAAAAAAAAGAAAAATCTTAAACATTTTTATATTTTATTGCATTATTTACCATTGTGCTGTTATCGATCAGCATCATTCCAAAGAGTGGCCTCGGTGTGTGTGTGGCGAAGGGCTTGGTGCATGAGAACGGAACTGCTTTTGGGTGACGATCTGAGTCATATTTCAGGGGAATAACTCAGTCTCTGATGCACACTCAGCCTCAGGCAGAGCAAAGTAACGCTGTGAACTACTACACCCCTCCAGCTCCATGTTTTCAGCTCCTTTCTTATCAGAGGCCCAGCTACAACCCCTGCACTGCTGAATGTCCTAAAGCCATTTGGTTGCCAATGGCATCTTCTTAAAACTCCTGGAAACTTGAAAAACGTGTAGACATTGCTTGACATTTCCACAGTGCAATACTGGTGAGCACCACAAGAGGATGGACTTTGTAAAGGAGCAGAAGCTGGTAAATGTTTGCTGTGTTGTGGGTTTTAGTGGTGGACGAATGCTGATCCATCATGCAGAAATGTGGTTTATGAGTCTGCATTCCTTTTACGCTCTGAGCAATGAAAACTGTTACAATTAAGGCAACACCTGCTTTAATGTTTAAGTATGTGAAATATCTTCACTTAAATCATGATTTAGATGCAATGAACCTCAACAGCCTTATGGAAAAAAGGCCTTTTAAATGCTTTTGTTATGATTTTCTGTTTTTACAGTTCACCACATGACTGTATCTTTGCTTTGTTTGATGACAAATGTGCCTTTTTCCCTCTTGAGCCTTGTAAAAATGCAAAATTTAATCAGTGATTTGTCTCTACGACCACTGTATGCTTACTTTTTTTTATCCCTGCTAATCTAAATTGAACAAGCCTTCAGTCTCATAGTGACTCAGACGTGCTTTAAATGAAACCCTCAGTAAAGTCCATATACGTGCCTGTACTGGTATTTTACTGTGAGAACATCTGAAGTCATGACGGCTCGGGAACATGTGCGCAGAACGTCTGTGAGTGTGCTTTATAGGAATTCACTTCCTGCCTGTGTTTTATTATAGCGGTTGGAACAAAGTAGTTGCTATGCAGTGTCACGATGAGAGAGAGAGACAAAGGGAAACACGTGGGGGGATATAACACCCCTAGCACACACACACACAGCCTGGTATTTGTTGGTGAATGTTGGGAGAAAATGGAAGCATAAAAAAGACTGTATTTGAATGTTATTTAGATATTATGTTACACTTTGTATCCGGAATGTTTTGTGATGAAAGTGAAATGAACTGTGTGCAGCTGTGACAGCCGGTGGCAACAAAGGGTTGTTTGCATGCAGATGTTAGGAAATGTGCTGTTGTGCAAACTCACTTTGACTTCTACTTAGTTTTGCTCTGACCATTGCCAACAATTCTATGTTTGTGTTTTTATGTTTTTGTTGACATGGTCGTCAAAACGCCGTGTTTAATGCATTTGATATGTGTTGTTCAAACGTCCTGCTCTTAAAGGATTGCCTTATGCGTAGGCCAGCACTGCCTTGGAAATGGACTCGACCCATTTCTCTGCAACTGATGTTATCGTTTGTGTCGTTCTGGGGATATATTGACAATACAGCTGACTTACAAAAAAAATCCAGCCTGAGTTTGTGGTTTGTGCTCTTTCTTCCTTACATCTATTTGCATCTGAGAGTTTGTTCCTCTTTCTTTAGATTACACCATTATGACCAGTAACTGTGATCATCGTGTTACAGTCTAATCCTCTTCTCCTGTGGATGATTGCACTTTACTGAAACTGATCTCTTGTGAGTTTGAACACAGCGAGAAGGAAACTCCACTGTGATCCCAGCATGCATCTGTCATGTAACCCTACTGAAGGTGAAAAGGTCACAGCAGCGCATGTACTTGTGATGGAGACTTTGATCTCTTGATGGGACCAACATCCTGTCAGCTTGCCTCATAAACGCCTCCGTGGGGGTGCAATTCTGTAGGGTGGGGTGGAAGGGGATGAGGTTGGGTGGTAAAACGTTCCCGTAGGCCTCCAGTCAAACAGAAACTGCAGAGCAGTGAATGATGTGTAGGTGGAGGGTGAGGAGCTGCTCTGATGCTCCTGCTCAAAGTGGAGGGAGGGGTTAACGCCTTGCTCCCGTTTTATTGGTAGTATCTTCTACTGACCCCTCCAGACCTGAGGATCGGCTGCGGGGATGGATGTTGTGAAATGTTCAAGGTGTTCCTGCCAAGAACTTCAACAACCCTCAAACAGCCCTGTGTTAAATAACCCCACCGTGCCCCTCCCCGCCTTCAGGTCCATTCCTCTGTGGACAACAAGATTGTGTTTTTGTGTTTTTCCTGCTTCATAGTGGTTTTATCTCCCTAACCCATGTGTGACCAGGGAGGAACTACACCCTTTGATAATGAGCCTTTGCCCCCGCAGGCAGCCGTACTGAAGAAATGACCCAAACTGCTGCTGCTGATTCTATTATTCTTTAATGTTTGCTTCCAAACATCGAAGCATTATCTTCTTATTCTCAAGAGTCTGGCTATGAAGTCCCAAACCTTTGTTAATTATGGTTTCTGAGATAAGATTATTTCAACCTTTTTCCATTAAGGAGGAGTCTGCAATCAGATTAAAACCCAAATGAGAAGCTTCGATTTAAGTAAAATCTAATCTAAAGTCTAAGTAAAATCTCAACTGGTCTTGTTTTTAGCTATTGTTTGAATAAAGAAAAGAAAGTCTATGGAGCAACCCTGTCCCCCATATTGAATCCAAGTGGTTGAGCACAGATTTACAGCATGCAGCCCGCATCGATGGATTTACTATTGGATGTAGTAATTTGTTAGTCTTACAGTACAATATTTTTTTCAAATATTGTGTTTTACTTTAGTATTTTTCTTCTTTAGTACTTTTTTTCTGTTCAGTTATGCTGTCTATTTTTCATATGTTTTTCAGCTCTGCTTTGTGCCTTCAGCCATTTTAAATTGGTATTAGAAACACACACACACATAAACACATAGATTTCTCTCTCTTATATATCTTCTGTGTTATGTTAGTGGAAGAAATTGAGATCTGTTTCTGAACTGTAGCTGCAGAGGTTTTATCAGAGAGGAGACGTATCTTTCTCCTCTGGTCCCTCAGCAGGCTTTGAAGTGCAAGTAGTATTGTGCCTGAGAGATCTCTCCATTTGTTTTCTTCTGAAGTGTCTTGGCCCCCCTGTGATGCACTCACTAGAATTTACAAGGTGTGTAATTTATCCTGTGTTGGTTTTCTAATCTTTTGAATCACTAAGATCAAACATGTACCTCTTAGGAGCATCTTACTTGATTCGCATGCTCCCTTTGTTTCAGATAACAACCAATCGCAGTTGTGTGTGAGAAGTCTTGGTGGGTTGTAAAGTAATGTAGCGTCGCAAACCCCCATTTGATGAGGATTTTCTCTTGAATCCAGACATTTGCATTGCGTAATGATATGTTGTGAGAATGAAAAGCTTAGTTTGTTACAACTCAGAGTGCAGACTCTTAAAAATGTAGAAATGTTGAAGTTCTTTTCAAATGAGTCAGCCAAAATGTGTGCAAATCTTTATAGATTCATATATTACAGTGACATTAAAACATGGAGAACCCTTGTGAAACATACTGCTGGACAATGTAAAGCGAATAGAATAGAATAGAATAGAATAGAATAGAATAGAATAGAATAGAATAGAATAGAATAGAATAGAATAGAATA
>JBAMHX010000007.1:14967861-14994807 GCA_037177515.1 Pseudomugil tenellus | reverse complement strand
TGAAACCAAAGATGTTTGAACAGATGGGACAAAAAATGTTGGAGTTACAACCACTGTCATCACCCAATCAGAGACACACCATTAAAGAAGAACATTGAATCAAAATGAAACTGTATCCTTATATAGAGATATTATATCTGGCATTTTCAGTAGATTTAGTCATTCTTCTGTTGAATTGCTCCCTGTTTGTGATTGTTTCCAGTTGGGCATAAATTAAATCTTTCACTGGACACTAGGCCCCAGTGGATGAAGTGCCAAGCTTCCAGGGGTATAGTCTCCCAGACTCACAGCCGGCTCTGTAAAATAACAAGAAATCCAAACTGTACGTGAAAATAAAACAGAGCTGCTGTCACCAACTGTTTATGCAGAATCGCTAAAAGGTAAAAGGTTAGCAAATGTTAGCAGAAGCGCTCTCATCTGTCACATAAAGAGGACCACAGGATATTTTTTCTGCTTCGAGTTATTATGGTCCAGACTTGGTCACAGGCTAACTCCGTTCTGGTTGGTGCCTGCTGGGTCCAACCACACCGATGCCATAATACCTCTGATCTGGGTTCTGTGGCTGGCGTTCACATATCATCAGGCTCCTCTGTACAGCAGTGCAGTCAAACGGGCTGTTGTTTTTGGAAAGAAGCGAGCTCTGTTTCAAAGCCATTTCGCCTCTAATATCGGGAACATTTTAGTATTTTGTGACTGGAGGCATGCTGGACTGTCTGTGTGTGTCTGTGTGTTGTATGTCACTGGTGGGCTTTTGTTGGAGGATGTACATGTTCACACTCGTTCTCTGTGTTTCTTGGCGGACTTCAGAGACAGAGAGAGACATCACTGTGCTGTAGAACTGTTACTTTTCTCCTCAGCAGGAGGTTAATTGTTAGACATCTGCTTGCTCTTGTCAGGCCCCAGGCAGAGAGGACCAGTCTCACTTGAATGCATGCATATTTAAGATGCCGCTGCATTGAGCCTGGAAAAGGGGTGTTAGTGACCTTCATAGACACACCTGCGGGGGCTTGATGACTTCAAAGCCCCTCCTAAATGCGAGGGCAGCTATGGTTAAATGACACCCACGCCTGGGGCCGGAACTGTCTCCTCTGTACCCCTCTCCTCTATTCACATGCGCTATACTAGCACACAGTTGTCCCTCGCAGGGGTTTGTTGAGGGAAGACACTGAAGCACATCTTGATTTCTTTTTTCCTCATTTTTAGTTAATTTTCTTTGTTTCTGCTTTGTGGGTTTTTTTTTATTTCCAATGATCTAAAGCCAGCCACCCCTGTCAGGCACCAACCCTGTTGCACTGCTAGGAATGTCTGATCTATTCCTCATGTCATAACTCAAGCAGAGGAGGAATAGAAGCACTTATGAGTGAAAACTGAGATGGAGATTTTTTACAGGAGGTCCACCTTTGTCCCCGTTTCTTTGATTGCACAGGCTCAGAATGTGACAGATTTCTTTCCTGTATCCATTCCTGTTTTATGAACCATTCTTCCACTTACACTGTCAAAATACACACAGTTGGAAAAAATGGCCTAAAACATGAGAGAGGGTTGGTTTATCTCTGTTTTTGTCCTACAAAGCGCCGTGGTTGTATTGGTCTTACTATGTCATGTGTTTACTTTAGGTTACCAGTGGAAATGCCTGTGCCAGTCATCAGTTCACAGAATCAGGGCAGTGTTGCAGTCTATGTCCTGCCGGCTATGGAGTGGAAGTAAAGTGTGGGAAAGAGGATACCAAATGTTCACCATGCCCGGAGGGTAAGAAGTTACGATTTAATGTTATAATCTCTCGCATAGCTGTGCAATCCTGTTCAATTCCTCTTAATTCCTTTAAGACAATCACAGTTGCTGATTTTATAATCTTTTTCCTAGGAACATATTCCTCATCTGAAGGGCTTGGTCCTTGCCTGAAATGCAGCAAGTGCCCACTCAGTGTCCCCACAGTGGCCCCCTGCTCGGCTGCTCGCAACACCCAATGTGAGTGTGACACCGGCTACTACTTTTTGGGCGAACGCAACCAATGCGCACCCTGCTCCAAGTGTCGTACCGGTGAGGGGGTTATCAGAGAGTGTGGACATCAGGGTGATACAGTGTGCTGGATCTGTGGCCAGGGAACCTTCTCTGAGGAGGATGAGAACACCAAACCCTGTCAGACATGCACTCAATGCTCCAACGATGAGGTGGAGCTCCGTCCTTGTATGCACAACTCCAACACACTCTGCATGGGTAAGTAGGAATGTTATGATGTGCTTTATTTTCTCTTATTGTGTACAAATCTGTCTGAAATAATGTCTAGATGCAGTTCTTACAAGTAATCTTTAAAATCAAATTAAATATTTCACAAAAGATTAAAATTAGTACAGACAAAATATTCTGTTTGTTTAATGGAATTACTTAATTCTGGTTTTTTAAGACTAAATGACGACTGAGAATAAATGTTTTTTTCCTCATTTTGAACAACTTATGCAAACTGCGAAAACTAAAATCTAAGTAAGATTAACATCTCAAATCAAAGACACATATGCTTATTTTTTTAAACGTAAGATCATTTTTCTTACTTAGTAGGTTTTTTAAAGATTTTTTTTTACTTGTTTTAGGAATTCTTGACAGGTTAATTTTCCCTGAAATAAGAGAAATTATCTGCCAACAGAACAAGAAATTTGATCTTTTTTCAAGTAAAATTAACCTAATTTTTTTTCTTGTTTTTTAAAGCCAGTTTTTGTAGTGAATACTTGGAGGTAAATAAATCAGATCTAGATCATTAAAAAAGATCTAGTATACAGTATATGTCCAAGCACGCATCCTGCATCAAATGGCAGAAAAAGGTTAAAGATGCTGGAAAGTATTTAAAGACAGACTTGTGGTCTTTCTCCTGTACGCTTCCTTGAAATTGGATACAGCAATTGGGGGCAGCAATAATACATCAAAAGATAAAAGAATGAGCTAAATGGGGGGCAGGAGGGTTTAGACATATGGTCAACACCTGCATCCACACCTCACCCCTGAATGCTCTGAGCTGAGAAACACGAGTAGCGAAAAAAAAAAAAAAACCCCAACAAAAAAACAGTTGACTTAAGTGCTGTAATCCAATTGAGACCCACTTCACAGATCTTTAGGTTTACTGCTCCAAAAAAAACCAAAGTAGGCAGCTGACCCTGATAACTAGAGTGCTTGCCCCCAAATGGCTACACTTGCTCTGCAGGAGTGAGATCATCTGTACTCACTGTGAGCCCGCATGTCATGCTCCTTTGACCCCACACAGGGCAGCGTAGCATCTTGTGGTGTTTGATCCCAAAATAGGCAGACCACAGGAGGGAAGATGAGGCTGGAAACAGGAGCAATGAAAGGTTTGAAAACCTCAGCGAGCAGGATAACTGAGGCTTTCATTACATCTGGCCCTTATTTATAGGGTTCCGGTGTGCACATGTGCAGATGCAATGATGCGCCTCCTCAACAAATCTTGTTTTGTTAATCCCAACAGAAAAGAAGCTGCAAATTCTGTCTCGCCCTGCTGAGACCGACGGTACACGTGATGCTCCTCGATGGCCAGGTACAAAGGGTTTCATGGAAGGGGAAAAGAAGGAGGAAGAGACCAGCCCTGCACCAGGAGCGCCCAAGTTTACCCCACAGGATGAGGGTGGCAGCAACCACATTCTCGCCTATGTGTCTGTCCTGGTAGCGGTGGTGCTGGGCTTACTCGTTTATGTAGCATATAAATGGTGAGTTTTCATCCAGTCCCTGTCTGGTAGAAAACTAGTGATTTGATTGGACCAGGGGAACCCATCACAGACACTAACAATTTTTTTTTGCTGCTCTTCTCAGTTGGAGGTCGTGCAAACAAAAGAAGGCTCTTTCGAAGGCTCGGGCAGCTGAGTTGGGAACATCTCCAGAAGGAGAAAAGCTCCAGAGCGACAGCGGGGTTTTTCTGGACTCCTACAGCGTACAGGACAACCAGCCCAGCAAAGGTGAGGCGCGCACACTCCTTATAACCACAAACTTCTCAGGCCTCAGCAGACATCTGAGCAAGCTTCAAAGACATCTGTCCTGTTTGTGCACTTTGCAAAATGATTCTCTCATTGCAAAGTTCATTAACAACCAAGCTTCTGTTTGAGGGCAACACATTTTTCTTCAAAGTGACTCTGCATCTCAGAAACGTACTAATTGCTATTTTATTCACCTGTTGAGAAGTGCATGGCTCCATTATACGATGATGCATGCTTTCAGCCACATCTTATGAAACTTTAAAACCTGTCGTCTGTAGTGTTCTATACATGGACAGGATTTATACTTGCTGAAGCAGAAGCACAATTCTGCTTTTTTTTACTTGTTTTCCAAAGATATATGACATTTTAAATGTGGTGTCCTCACAGACTAGTAAATAAAAACTGTAAGATCAGATTGCTGTTGAATAGATGTAACAAAAAAAATCTAGCTACAACTTCAGCTACTGAAGGCTATGAATTAATTATGAGTCACAATTATGAATGAAAAATGCAGCACAACAAACGGTAAAGAAGAATAATCCAGATAATAAATAACATAACATTGACTACTTTTTTAATTTTTGAGAAAATATATTTTTCAACTAAACCAAAGGGGATTTATCAACTTGAAGACCTCATTTTGAAATTTGTGTAGTTTCTTACAGAATTTTTATCATTTTTAGACAAAAAAAGATTTATTTTTCTTTTTTTCTTGCCAACATGTTAAGGTAAAAAAAGAAAAACTAACATTGTCTACTTTAAATAATAATTAGCTAATTTCTGTTTGTGGGATGTTAAATTAGTATGTGTGAAGGCAGGCAGGGTGAGGTCCCAAATGTAATGATGTAGAAGCAAAGCAGTGCAAATAACAAGTAACTAGCAGAGGGTGTTGTGGAAACACTTTGCAGATGCAACTCAACTAAAGCCAAACAAAATAAAAACAGGAAAATAACCAGGCCTAGAAAAAGAAAATGACCTTTACATGAACTTAAGTCATTTCCTATCAGTGAATGTGTTGTCTTTGTGTTTTTACAGGTATGAAGAGAGACAGCAAGCAGGATACTCGTCTTTACATCAACTTACCTCCCCACCGGCAGGAAGAGGCGGAGCGCCTCCTGCAAGAGGGAAGCAGAGGATGGAGGCACCTGGGCGTGGCGCTGGGCTACGAGTCTGAACAGCTGGACCTGTTCGGGCGAGGAGAAGCCCCGGCGCACACACTTCTCTCTAACTGGGCCCAGAAAGAAGGGTCTACTCTGGGACTGCTGTGCTCAGCACTGGCTCGCATTGAGAGGCCTGATGTGGTAGCGGCTCTTAACTGCCCTTCGCAGGGTGTTTCTGTGGTCTGAGTATATGTCAGCCCCCCCAAACTCACAGACTTAGGTGAAGAACTTTAACATGAGAAGGAGGCACTGATTACAACTCTCTTGTCACTGTTGGAAGGTATCATCTTTTCTTTTACAACGTTGTTGACATGACTCAATTGCATGAAAGAATTTCCTGCAGTTCATCGCAACGGATCAAATAATTTGTCACTGCAGGAAATGATTCGAATAAAAAGTGTGGGGAACAACCCCATCATCTGGAATGAGGCGTGACCCTGACCAAAACCACAGCAACTACATTTATACTATTGTTTATATGCACACAAATGCTGTAAATGTTTAGTTCATTGCTGAAAGCTTACTGATGTGTTGCAAATGCTGCGTTGAGTATTTTTCACAGATGTTTACATCTGTTTGGATGGAAATCAGACAATGCTTTATCCTTCTCAGCTGTCCCAGTCACGCTTTCACAGCTGCAGTTTTTTACACAACAGCTTAGACAACGTTTAGGTAGAAGCTGCTTCCTAGATTTTTTTTAACAAAAAAAGTAATGCCTTGTTGTGTTATTTGGTCTTATTTTTTCCTGCTGCAGCGGTTTGACGTGAACTTATTGACACTGAATATAAACCAGTGATTTGTCAGACGAGAAAAGACAGAAATCCTTGATTTGACTGTAAATATCTGATATTATTCTCGATAAATCATGGCTTAATATTAAAATACCAAAACACTGTTGTTAATAATGTCTGTGTTTAACTTGACCTTTTTGTTTGCGTATTTATTTCATCAGCATTTAGAAGTAAAACAAAAAAAGAGAATTATCTACAGTATTTAGCGTGTAGAACCAGTGATGAAGTGTAACCAAGTACATTCACTGAATGAGATTTCACTATATATAAAAAATTACATTTAAATTTAAACTTGTTATTTTTTGTTGAAAAAATATATTTCTTTATTCATTCATTTTCTATACTGCTTAGTCTGATTCCACTCTGTGGGTAGCTGGAGTCCATCCCAGCAGTTAGCAGGTGAGAGGCAGGTACAGCCGTGACAGCTCGTCCGTCCATCGCCGGATTAATTTCTTTCAAAGTGAATATTCATTTGCACTCAAAACATTTGCAGGACATATGAAATCAGATGTAATCCGCTTAAGAACCTAAGAGATGTATGTTCCTCCACACAGCAAAGATACACAAGAAAATAAGGGGAAAAGTTCAGGATTTTAAACTGACAAAGTGTTTTTTGACCAAACAGGAGCAGGAAACGAGTAGACTATGAGATGGGCTGGTTGCTGATTTGGAGCTCTTCTAAATATCCACCTTTAAAAAAAAAAAAAAAGAAAAAAGAAAAAAAAAATCTGAATATGCAATTTAACACCCCCCAACAACAACAACAGGATGTATCTTCATTGAAATGTAACATCCCAGTTAATAGATCTGAAGCTGTCAAACCAGCTGAATCAATTTTTTAAGCCAAATGGCTAAAATAAGTCCAACAGGCCTCGATACTGTAGTTTTAGTTACCATTGTTAATTTTGATTTACAAAGTAAATCAAATCAATTTAAATGTCTTTATAGTTGTAGCAACATTAATCCACGATCCACAGTCCTGCACAACTATAACGTCTATCATTTAAGTACTTTATGGATTTAAGAGAGGAAGTTTGGACATACTTAAGCCTATACTCCTCCTTATCAAGGGATTTAGTTCATACGAACATTTCCTGTCAAAAACCTTGAGGGAAATCATTTTAGAGGAATTTAATAATCTGAAGGTGAATTTAAAATAATACTTCGATTCAAACCCTTCAGGAAAGTTTCCCATTTCACCGAGGCACAGTCTGGCTCCTTCTCTCCCCTCAGATCTGTTAATGATCTCTTTTGCCTTCAGTTCTAAGTGGGAGCAGGCATCTCGCATGGCCTGGAGCAGCGCTACATGCCGTCACACACTCCAGAAGGGACTGCTTAACTGCGGTCTGGAGCACACAGGCATGGGGCTGCAGGAATGTGCAGACTCTGGAAAGGGGGTTGGGCCCCGCGCAGAGAGGAAACACACAGAACTGCCTCTATCCACTCATCACAGCTCTCCTCCTAATTTACAGCGCGATGAAAGTCTCTAATGAAAGCAGTTGATCACTCTGTGTCACCCCCTCCCTGCAAGAGACAAACATCTGGCTCAGGACAGTCGGATCGCACCACAGTGGAATTCATGCCATGTGCAGCGCTTATGAGAGGGCTGGGCGTGCATGCAGCAGAATTTAGGTTTGCATAAATAAGCAGTGAAACTCTTGCTCAGACCCAAATCAAAAAGGAAAACAGATGATTTTACAAAAAGGTTTATTATCTTTTAAAATGTTTGTACACTCGGTATGACAATGTGCTTACACAATACTTACAGTAAAGTAGGGTGAAACTTACTTTATACATAGAAAAATAATAAAAAAACACCACCAACAGTAACGAGAAAAAACCAAACATGAATCTCTCCCCCAGCCACTGAAATAAAATGCGAGGGTTGTGAGTTTGACAGACTGACTGGTGGGAACTGCACCAGGAGAAGTGAGCTGGTGAGGATGGGTGCTGACCCCTCTCTCCTGCATACAGCTTTGGTAATTTTACACATTATTTACACTTTCAACCATGAAATGATAGTCATTTTACAAAGTGTATGCTTATTTAACCCCCCCCCAAACTATTATTCAATATATTCACATATAACGCAATATACATGTGTTGGAACTTTATTTAATGCGATTTAATGGGCTGAGAGAAAAAACAATGACCTAATGCTAAAGAAACAACCTTTACGGTCAACTGTATAAGTCCTGGAAATTAATCAGGAATAGTTTGTGCAGCAAGGCTGACCATCCCAAGTGTCTCTAATGTCTAAGTAGTAGTAAATGTGGTAAAAAGACTCAGAGCACACATTTCATTTAAGCAACTGTTAAAACTGCAATGCTACAACCTTCATTAACAGCATCATCCTTGAGAAAAAATATGTTAAGAGACCAGCTGGATACAAAATGGAGGGAAAAAAACACATCCATAACTCAACAGCATAGCACACAATGGATTTAAACCCTGCTCTTGTTAATAAATTGATAAAAGACACAAAATCATTGAGCATTAATTCCTATCCCAGCCTGCTGTTCAGTTGCTGATCCCTCATTGTGTTTTAAGAAAAGTTTCTTCCCAGTGAGGGCACAAAACCACAAGCAGAAGACATGAAAAATGTAGGAATTTAGGGAAATCTCACACACACACACACACACACACAACATGCATTCATAAAACAAGAGACTCCAAAGTCTTATGATGGAGGCTGGGTTTGAGTGGAAGCTTGGACCCCCCACAGCCCAGTTAAAAGCAGCACCAGATACTGTCAGTGGAAGAGGGCTGACACATGCACAGTAAAAAATAAAAACAAAAAACAAGATGGTTGTCGAGGAAATGGGGCCGGCCTGTTCTGTCATTGATCCATTTTTAACAGTGGAAAGAAACATTGAGCTTTTTCTTAAATAATCCTCATTCGGGGCTAGACATGTTTAAAATCTGGAATAAAGGTGATCTCAGGAACATTTAAGAGCCCAAACGAAGAAAAAAAAAAGAAGTCTAAAAATAAATCAGTCTCTATAGCACCCCTCTGTCATCCTTTGCAAACACTGCACCTGGGAGGTGTCAGGTTATTCGGCACCACTCGGGGCTCCTGGGGCCTCCCGTTCACAAGGCCTGGAGAGCTTCTGTAGGCAGCAGTGCAATTCTTAGACATAAATACACACAAAAAAAAAGAAACTACTTCGCTGTTCAGGCCAGATCAAACACGAAGGAGTGAATTGAAAGGCAAATCTGTGCTTCTCCTGTTTGAGAGTGGAGGCATCAGGTCAGTAAACCTCAGTGTCCTCCTTGGGTCTGTAGACGGAACCAAATCGCTGCATGTACTTTTTGATGTACTCCTTGGTCTTGTGCTTCACATTCTCATTGCACTCGAGATCCTCTGGGTTTTTGCAAGCTTTCAACTCCTTATTCATAACACCGTGAGTGAGCTGAAACGCAGAGCAGAGATGACGAGCAAGTCAGGAGTGTTTCTGGTCATCAGATTACAGCAAATTACACAATTACAACGTATATCTGCGTTGCCGTGAAGTGGTTTGATAGTTAAATCTCTCCCTTTATAATTTGAGACAATAAAATGAGTGAAGCCAGACTCGTCCTTTCGTCCATTGCGCTCATATTCTCAGTCCTGGTATGTCCAGGCGGGGGTGGGGGGCAAAACACTTCAAACACACACAGCTGTTCAGACCCAACAGAAACCATGCCAGAAAAAAATATGCTCATTGAGGGAAAAAACATGTTCAAATGTACAAGTACGCCGTCAGATATAGAAAGAAAGGCTCAAATTAAGGATGTTGTCATCCAAAACTGTTTAACTCGAGAGAGATAGAGGGAAATCAACCAGTTAGAACTGGTTTAAAAGGGGGGAAAAGTTCATGAAAATACTTCTTGCTTGTTCATTTTCAGCTTACCTTTCTAGCCAGGTGTTTGAAATCTTCAGTGTTGATAATGCGTCCTGATTTGCAGTCTGGCTTCCGGTAAGGATTTAGACATTGCACTATGAACTGGGACATCTGGTTCGCACAAACAGAGAAAATGTAAAAACAAAACCTGAGTGTGACTAAAAGGCACATATTTAGAAAACATAAATATCAGAAGCCACGACATGTTTCTTGTGGATGTTTACAGAAAATCCGACTCACCTCTTTCCGAAACGTCTCCTTACTCTTTTTAGCCAGTTCGCTGGAAGTATCTGCTTCAGCTGTCTTTGTAGAGAACTGAAACAGAATGTTCAAAGCGGAAAGACAATCTAACTAACATGCTAATGATACTGTTTATATTAAACCATTTGTTTTCCACTTCCCACGTTGCCATAGTACTACCTCTTGCAGCTGTTGTGTTCTGTGAGGCATCGGCTTAGTCAACATTATCATCCAGCTACTTGAAACAAAGCGGGGATATCCTGCCATGATGCTGCCCTTGTGGCTCCAGAACCCCACAACAAAGGAAAGCAGGCAACAGCTGATTGCCTTGACCAGACCCTTAACAAACTGCCTTCAACCACAAACTCAGCTCCAGTGAGAATTGTAAAAATAGTAAAGCTAAATGTTTTTTGCAGCTAAAGAGCATGTTTCATATTTGCAGCTCTTGCTGAGCTTCATAGACATGTTCCCATCCAGTCGTTTAGAACGGGCTGGTTAAAATGACTGGACAGTAACTTTCACCGTTTTATTCTAAACTCTGTTGCATCTCTTCAAACGACAGAACATCTAACAAAAAACCTGTTGCTTAAAAAAAACACAAAAAAGCCTGCAAATGAATGCTCGGCCTGCAGGATGATTCCCACAACCCT
The DNA here is from genome assembly GCA_037177515.1 of Pseudomugil tenellus. Classification (NCBI taxonomy): domain Eukaryota; kingdom Metazoa; phylum Chordata; class Actinopteri; order Atheriniformes; family Pseudomugilidae; genus Pseudomugil; species Pseudomugil tenellus. Next base: position 14,984,108 of record JBAMHX010000007.1, on the reverse strand, counting down.
TAGAGTTGGGATCAAAATGAGGAAGGGATGAGATGAGCTTAGCAGTGCCGCTCCAATAGAGGGTGGGACGCGGGTCTCACTTCACATTTCTGTCTCCATACAGAATCCCATAAAGCCATTCTGTGAGGAGTTTTCATCAGTGAATTTGCGCCACTTGTCTGGCCATGCAGCAGAGGGATCATCTTTCTTTTTTTCCTCCTTGTGAACAAACAGCTGAAAGTATTCACTGGTGCCGCATCAATTATCGCGAGGAACAAACACTATAATCACGCTCTGCATCCAAGTCCGACGGGGAAGTTTTAATAAAAACAAATCCACAAAAGCCAAGTTTGTTTTTAATAGAGCAAGGAACAATAAAGGCTTTAAAATTACCTTGGAAGGATTTTCATCGTAGGTAGGTGTTCCCAGGTCCATCTCAGATTCATGGTCTACACTAGTGTTGTCACTACTTCCTTCCCAGGTGGGGGGGTCCCACTGTGTTTGCCTGAATTAAAAAAAAATGTAACATTATAATGTGTTCAAACATGCCAAACACGTACAATACACGTGCTGTGCTCATCCGACCTTGTGACAACATGGTAGTAGTAGATTTTTCCTTCAGGGTCCCGGGCTACTTTCCAGTTAGGAGGTAGGACAATAGTTTTGGGTTTAGGGGGAGAGGGTGGAGGCAGGTCTATCACATTGTTGGGTACAATCATTTCCTGGTAAAAAGAAAACCATACAAAATTAGGAGTGTAAATACTTTTACATATAAGATGGAAATGCACAAATATTTGTATGTCTGATATCCTACAACATCAAATAAAAAAGAAATGGAAAAAAAGAAACCATACAAAATAAAGTTTTATTTAACATATTAGTCGAAATATGAAAAATAAAAAAGAATGTGGTTGATGCCATCTATTTATTTGATTTGTTATTTATAAAACGAAAGCTTTAAATTAATGTTTCTCAGACAAGACGACATACTGGCAGGACTATGAGCTTCATTTTCACGGTAGGTCTTTAATCCTTCTTCTGCAGCTTTAGACAAATTCTGGCAATTAATTTCCTTCCTGGCTTATTGTACAATCCTTTCATTGTCTCCAGTAGTGCATGCACGACACAAGTAAATGCTGAATAAGTCCTTTCTTTATTTAAATAAATGAATGCCACATGAGGAGTGATGACACCTGGAAGTAATTCAATACTCCTTACTCAGATCTGACAACTCATGTCTCTGTGGACAGCAGGTCTTGGGGTGAGACAGCTGTTAAAAGCTGTGAAGTTCTGAGGTTTAGCACCCCCTTGTGGCCACACCGAGAAAACCACTAGCTCAAAATAATGAACACCTCAAAAGTTCCTGATAAAAATCAACTTAGACTCTTTGTACTGTAAATGGATTGTGTTGGTTACCTGCTGGACTGTTTGAGAAGTGACAATGGTTGTAACTGTGCCCCCCTGCTGCACTACCACTCCCTGCTGATGACCAGGATACACAGGCTGGCTGTGCAGGTAGCTCGCTGCAGGCTCTGTGTAGGCCTTCAAACAGAATAATATAAATAAACAATTAATCCTCTCATCATTTAGAGATTTATTTAAATAGCTCTCTTTGCGTTGCAATACCAGGTACAGAATAATCTACCTGTATGACAGGAGTGCTGGCCTGGGGGTAGGCGGTAGGGATGCTGTAGATGGTCTGACAAGGCTGGCCTTGGTAATAGATGGCCGTCTGTGTCTGAGCCTGTCCTGGAGCTGTGGCATACTGTTGTGCAGGCTGTGTCTGCACCGTCACTGCTTGCTGGGTTGCTGGATCCCAGAGAGTGGCGTAGCTTTGCTGGCCCTGTACCTGCGGGGCTGATTGGGCTGGTACAGACAGGACAGCTACTCCTGCATCCTGCGTTGCTACGGTTGGCTGGGCGTACTGCTGGGGATTGCCAGTGGTGAGGTTAGTAGTGGTGAGGTGCTGGGAGAGATTAGAATCTTGAGTGGTTTGTGACGTGGAGGGTGGAGAGGGCAGGCCCAAGTCTGAGATAAGGCGCTGAGGAGGAGTTTGTTCATAGCTGATGGAGGGATCAACAGGAGGGGTGGGAAGAAGGACTTTGCCTGCATTGGGGTTAGAAGGATCCACAAAAGTCTGGATGGGATATCCAGGAGGATATGTGATGAAGCTTGGGCTGGTGGTGTAGGCCAGAGTAGGGTCATAGGCAATAGTCTGGAGTTGCTGCTGCTGCTGCTGCTGAAGCTGCTGCTGCTTCTGAGCCTCCCGCTGAGCAACTTCCTGTTCAAACAGCTTTCTACGCTCCTCTGTTGTCAGCTTGTTGCGCTCCTTTCCACCAGCTCCTCTTGGAGTTTTGCTGTTTGATGGGTCAAACCTACAAAATCATAGACGAAAACAGTAAAGCACAACTCTGTTATGAGCGACAACTCGATAAAACACACTAATTGACTGACAAATACCACAACGTCCTACCGTTCCTCAGCACGTCGGCTGCTCCTCTCATAGGACGACGGAGGTGAAGGGGAGCGTCTTCTCCGACGCTCTGAGCTGCGAGAGGTTTTGTCTGAAATTCGATCCCGATCTCGATCCCTGTCTCTGTCCCTGTCTCGATCACGGTCTCTGTCTCTGTCTCGGTCTCTGTCCCTGTCCCTGTCCCTGTCCCTGTCCCAGTCTCGATCCCTGTCTCGGTCATAATCGCGGTCATAGTCTCGTTCCCTCTGCTTCTCTCGCTCCCTTTCACGTTCCCGGCTGCCAGAAGTGGTGCGTTGTGTCAGAGCAGTGTCACGATCTCGGCTGCGATCTGTCAAAACATTTAGTACAAACACACGAAAATGTTAAAAAAAAAAAAAAAAAAAAAAGGGAGAACAAACCAACGAAGCTCCAGAGTGACCTTACCTCTGGTTTCCTTTTCCACTTGACTCTTTTTTGGTATTCTGTACACCTCCTATAATGACAATGTCAGCTTTAACTTCACAGTAAAATAAAATGTCTGTTGCTGCACAACAAGGCTCATACAGATTAGGTATTTGTGGTATTAAACAAAGTGTGCCTATAAAAGGGGCTGTTTGAACACACCTTCAGATCCTTCCAGCTTTCCAGAAGTCTGGCAGCCATCCCACTTATGTCCAAAACATTCAGTTGCGGCTCCTGACTCCTCTCACTCTCCACATCTGAGACACCTTCCTCTTCATCCTGAGACGGAGTCCCCATCACTGATGGCTCGGCGGGCACTGTTGGGACCTCGGAGGAGGTGGCGGCTTCTGGGATCTCACAGCTCAGGAGGTTATCACGAGTAGATTCACCAGAGTGAGGCTCGCTGTTTGTTAGAGGTTTCTCAGCCTCTTGTGGCTCTTGTTGTATCTCCATATTTTCTACAGGTGGCTCAATAGGAAGATCAGCAACATCTGTCGGACTGGATTGGCTTTCTGGCTCATTAACTTTATCAGCAGGCTGGTCTCCTTCCAGTTCAGCCTTTTCTGGTGTTGCCTGGCTGGTCGGGTTCTCTGCGCTCTCCTGTTCATCAACATGTACTTTTGACTCTGCCTGAAGGTCAGTTAGTTTATCCATCTGATCTTCACCTGTGCTCTCTTTCACATCGCCATCCTTCTTTTCAACATCACACTCGTTTTTCTCTTCCTCAGCTACACTTTCAGGTCGCTGCTGAGCACATGGCATCATTCCCTCCTCTTCACGTTTCTCTTCAGTTACTTCTTTCAAAGACTCATTCACAGATTCCTTAACTGGAGTAACATCGCCCGAAGGTTCTGGCTTTAGCTGCTTTCCATCTGAAGGATCTGCATGCAAATTCTCCTCTTCTTCCTCTTCCTCCTCCTCCTCTTCCTCCTTTCCATCAGATGCTTTGCTGGCATCAGAGAGGGCGCTATCCAGACTGTTTTCGCTGATGATTTTAAGCCGTCTGTAAACGGCAGGTTTGGAAGAGTCACCATCGAGTTCTGGTCCCAGTTTGTTAGAGGAGCCATCGGGAGTGTTTAGTGGGGTTTGGGCACGGGAAGTGTTCTCGCTGGAGTAGCCGTCCATCTCAGCATGCTGGGGAAGGGTTTTGGTTTGAGCCCACCGTTGAATGAATGTCAGGACTCTGCTTTCTTCCAGCATGTTCTTTGTTGAAATGGGAAGCACAGCCAGGGTCTTCATTATCTAGAAGCAGAATATCAGTTATATAAAAAAGTAACTGTATGAGCTATTAAAATCAAAATGTAATCAGTAAGAATTCTAGAGAAATAATGATAAAACTCACCTCTAACTGCAACTTGATGTTATTGGCACTGTTCCCTTTAGCTTCAGAGAGCTCTACCATGAAGATCCATAACAAGGATAAGCCATGATGGTCTAGGAACTGCCTCAGGCATGATGGATTCTGAGTGTCCTGACCAATGAAGAAATAAATTATACTGTGGTAGCGATGGGCGGCACATACCAACAACCAAACCAAGGCTTCAACAGCTCAGGCCTTACTTGTATGAGTTTGAGACAGATGAGTTTCTGCTCCATGGTTTCCACCCGGACCATTAGTCTGCAGAGGGATACTACTTGTTTCTCATCATACAGGCCCTCTCCATTTTCCAATAATGCTTCCAGCTCCTCATCCACCTGTTAAAGAACAACTTGAGGTCTTTCAAAATGTAAAGTTAACCCCCCGCCTCTCTTTTTGGTTGGAAATAAAAGACATTTTGACATATAAGCACAAAATACATCAAAGCATCCAATTTTAGCATCATTACAGTGATATACGCTAATAATTGAAAACTATTAATTCAAATATCTTAACATTTTTAGATATTGTGACCAGCCATAACATATTTCATAACATATTGTTTGCTGTATGTAACTGAAGAGCTTGTGTTTTGCTTTCAAACAAGTGGCTTTAAAAAAAAGAAATAAATAAAATAAAAAACTAGTCTTGTCCAGCATTATGGCAGGCAGAATGATGGTCTGCCTTCTGTGTCATGCTCAGCAAATTTGTTTTGTCAAGAACTATAATTATATATGTATATACAAAGATTCTTTCTTTATTTTAGTTACATCTTAATTTGACAGAAGCAAGCAGAAGCTTGGAGAAGTTTAGTCATTGGTCCTCACACATGCATTTGGGTTGCAATATAATATTTTTATCCATTCTTTGAAAGAAGGTCCAAATCCAAATTTATCTAATGTTGCAAATAAAAATTTCCAGTTACCACATCAAAAGCTTTTTCTTTGCATCTAAAGAGATTATGTATAGTAGAATAATCTATTAGGTTAATCTGTGCATGTTATAGAAGAATGTCTTCCTTTTATAAAACCTGTTTGGTCAGGATATATAATGAGAAGGGTTACTTATACAAGCGTCCTAAACAAAAATATCAAATACATTTCAGACAGATGGCAGAAAGACATTCACGTCACTGATCAAACTGACCGTGGTGAGAGCGCTCTTTCGACTGCGGTCTTTCTTCATCTTCCCTCCTGCTGCTCGAACACTAACTCTGTTCTCTCCACCAAGGAATCCTCTGCAGCTGGGTGCCCCACAGAAGCATTTCTGTGCTTCTTTCCTGGAAGATACAACAAAACAAAGATTAACATGCACAAGCCCAATAATCTTATATGGGTATTAACACTATGGTTATTTATCCAAATGACACATAGCACAACAACAAACAGAACGGAGCAAAGGCATTGAAACAGTACCCATATCTCTGGAACTGGTAGTCAAATGTTAGTTCAGTTCCTGCAGCGACAGCCTTGGTGGTGAAAAACCCAACTCGGAGCTGGCCATTAACAGTCCACTGAAACAGGATTCCAGTAAAACAACAAAAAGAAAAGAAATATAAAATGGCATCAAGAAAAATCTTCATTTTTAATGAAAGTGTAAAAAGGAGGGTTTTCTTTCGCTTCTGTACCTTTTGGGTTTCACAGTTGGGTTCGCAGCTGTGGTTCATGAACCGAGAGCAATTACCCTTCAACGTTGCATCGATGATCTGCAGAGAAACACCATCATGGAAAGTATTTCAGCCAGTAACTTTCTAGAATTACTCCAAACTGGTTTAAAGCACTACTAATTCATGTCTCTGTGTTGTATTTCTTACTTACCTCATTATTCCTTAGAGACATAAAATAGTAGTGAATGTTTTTATTGCGAGCGTATTCTTTAACTCTTGTCTTGAACTCTTTGTGGTCCAACACCTCACCGCAGTATTCCAGGACAAATGTGTTTCTAAGGTTGTAATATAGGAAAATACAGCTTAGGCATTTCACCTGATTGTCCTCAAAAACGTTGAGATAACATCTTACTGAAACAGAATATCTTTACAATGCAGCCTACAGTATAGACGGGTTCATTAAAAAACAAAAAGCTAGAAAATGCTTACGAAGCCAAATCCTTAGCTGCTCGTAGTCCCCAGCCTTTGTCTTCTGTAAGGATAACATCAAAGTCTGCGTGTTGTTTCATTTGGAAGCGACGGTTAGAGCAGTATGCTCCATTCAAGCATCGTGATGAGCTTTAAAAAAAGTTCAGGACAAAATAAATATAATAGCACGCAAATATCCACAATTTATAACAAGCCTCTTCCTGACTTCCCACTGCTAGCAGCACATTGATAAGCAAGTTGTGAGAAATTATACATCTTTCTTACAACATGGAAAACATGGACTTACCATTCAATCATTAGCAACCGATTCAAACAGTCTTCCCCGCAGGCCATCACGCCCCTTCCACGGTCCTCTCTGGACAGCACTGGACATTCGCACTGCATCCTCTTGATATCTCGATGAGATTTGCTTTTCTTTCTGCAAAGAACATTCCAACAAAAACATTCATAACTAAACAAGTAGCTAAATGTTCATAATGTACATGTCTGCGAACATCTGTATATTTGGCAGTATATTTGGCAGCCAAACAGTTGCTTACCTCTCAGTCAAGTACAGATTTTCCTCAATTAAGTCAAAGTAGGGGGGCATCTTTTTAGACCTGGCCTGCTCTTTCCATCTGGAGCCATCTTGAAAGTCCCGTAGAGTGAGCGAAGGTCGTTGCAGCTCGGCTTTTACAAGAGCTTCCTTGGGGACATCGGGATCTGCTTGGCGGTCCTTTTTGCTTGAAGGGCCGGCTTCGGCTTCATTATCAGAGTCGGACTCAATTTCTGGACGCCTTTTCTTGGGAGGACCTCTGCTTCTATGGGGCCTATAACTTTCCTCTCTAGGGGGGTCAGGTACAACGGAGCCTCTGCTGTTGCTGCTTATTTCATGACCTTGCACAAAGCTTGATGCACCCGGCGTGTTCCGCACGCTGCATTCATCGGCTGTTTTACTAAGAGTAGAGGATTTATCTCCACTGTAGTCGCCATGGTCATTAGTAAGAGAGTCAGGGTGGATTTGGATGGGAGGGTCCTGATAATGTTCATGGAGGTAGGTTTTTTTGCCAGTCTGCAGTTTTGGGAACTGGTCTGTGCAGGAGGCAAGATTTTGTCCATACTCTTGGCCCTTCAAAGTGGCTCCAGTTAGCTTAGTGTTGGTTAACTGTGGCCCATGGCTGCTATCGGGCTGCTGGCATGTGCTAGTAGGCTGCTCTGTTTGAGAAAAATCCCAACCTAGGCTCAGTCCCATCTTGTTATTGTTATCCGCACTGGAGAAATCATGACGTTGGTAATGCGAGTAAATCCGTTCACTATGGCTACTTATCTCATGTTGTTTGAGGCCTGGTTCACATTGTGCAGAGTTATTGACTATGTGGGAAGTATCTGTTGCATTTTCAGGGGCGCTGAAATGACCAGCCACAAACGGCTGGGCGCTGATGGTGCTGGACGCCTCCGATTGACTGGTGCTATCAATCATGTTGCTCTGGGACTGACACATTACACGGAGATTGAGCGAATCATTTACATCGGGGCTTGTTGTGGGTTGCATTAGCTGGGAGCTGGCTTGATTTGGGTCTTCATGGATATTTACTGTACGAGTGTTGGGCAACTCTGAAATATTAGCAGGCCCAGATGGAGAACTGCCCCTGCAATCTGGAGCTTTTGTCACAGAAGAATTTTTTGGCACCACTACAACAGAATGCAACTGTTTTATAGCATTGTCGCAATCAGAGTCATATTCGGAATTGTCACTGTCACTAGCTTCACTTTGTCCTCCTAATTCACCCTGACTGAGAGATGTTCCTTTACTCAGTTTGCTATTATCAACACTCTGGCTCTCTGTCGCTAAAGCGGACTTGATTTCAGCCGTTTCATCAATGCACATAAGCTCATCTGCACTTGGTTTTTGCAATGCACTGAGTTTTAAGTCATAGTGGTCAATGCTGGTGCTTGCTTGTGATTGTTCACTTTGGTCTCTGAACTTGCAGGTTGTGGATAAGCTGTCTGAGAAGACGTCCTGCTTGGAGGATTCAGTCTGCTGAACTGTTTTGGAATGTGTTGCACTTTCAAGCCAAATATGATCTTTACTGTCAATTTCTTGTTGGCTGCTGTCTTTAGCAAACTCAATTTTTTTGACAGATATAACTTTTTTCACAGTAAGCTTCGTCTCTGCACAAGTTGCTTTGTGCGAGTTATCACTCTCTGAGGCGTCCTGCCCGACAATATCCCATCGGGACTTTCTAGTTGTGCAGCCGCTCTTTTTTTGCCCTTGCACGAGCTGATTTTCTGATTCAAGACATGTTGGATCAGATTTGAGGGGTACGCTTGAGTCGCGTTGCTTTTCACCGCTAAAAACTTCATCAGGCTTAACAATCTCTGATTTAGTGTTTGGCTGTACGTCGTGCGTTACATATTTTGTATCGAGAGAGGACTCGGGTGAGAGTGAACTGTCAAAAACGGTCTCTTCCTGTTTGCCCTCTAATCCATCTTCACTTTTGCATGAAATCGTGACACCTGCATTTAAGTTCACATCTGGCTGATTATTAAACAATAAGTAATCATTCACATTGCATACATTTTCCAGAGTGACACTGTTATCTTTTGAGGTTTGGCTTGTAGTTACATCTGGGGAATTACTGTCACTTTCCATTTCAAGTCGGGATTCTTCTTTTTGCTCTGTCTTGCATAAAGATTCTTGCTCAGTCTTAACAGTAGTTGAAGCTTCCTCCCTAACTTCTTGATTAGCACCTTCTTGTGAGTCAGATGTCTCTTTTTCACTTTGAGGACAAGATTCAACGCCGGTTGCACATGACGGTGCTGTGTCAGGACTGCAAAACATGTCATTTGATTGTCTATCATGTCCAGGTGACTTCACAGAAGATCTAGAAGGTGTTGTTTGTTTGGACTCTGCCCTATCGGTTTTCTTTTGAAAGTCTTTACAGTTCTCCACAGGGCCGCTGCTTTTCTCAGACGGCTGGGATTTACCTTTATGATCTGGCTCAGAGTCACTGAAACTCGTTTTTTGGTGTTTGTCATGTGTTTGGGACTGAGGGTGAAAACTGGAAGAAGAGGATTTACTGTTAGGCTCTGATTTGTGATGACTATTAGATTTACGATAGCTAGAGTCTGCATCAGGGGAGCATCTGCGCTGGGAGTCAGAGTCTGCTAATCGCTTTGAAGTCCTTTCAGACTTTGATGATTGCGTCCTCTTCTCAAACTCTGACGAGTGAGAAGACTCTACAGATTTAGAAGCTTTCTCAGATTTTGAGTACGAAGAGGATTTTGAGTCTCGATGTGAGCTTGAATAGTTGGACGACCTGTTGGAATCACTGGTCCTTGTTCTCGTTTTTCTATGATCTTCCTCAGAGTCTGAACTATCCCGAGTTCTGTCTGCGCGAGAATGTGAATGTCTTCTCTCCCTGCGTGGAGGACTCCTATGCGATCGCCGATCAGATTCATGATAGTATGATCTGTCGGAGCGAGACCCTCGGTCACCTCGGGATCTCTCTGATCTGGAGTGTGATGAACTTGTTCGAGACCCTCTTGATCTAGATCGAGATCTAGACCTGGACCTTCTGCGATCCTTATCTGATCGAGTTGAGCGTGAAGATATGTTTCTAGAATCACGGTCCGATTTGGAGTAACTTGATGACCTTTCATGGTTCTCTGACCGCTTAGAGGAGCTCCGTTCCCGCTCCCCAACATGCGACCCAGAGGTGGATTTTTTTACCTCCCTGCTTCTGCTGTCGTAGTTTGTTTTACTTCTTGAATCAACTGATTTGTGGCTGGAAGACGTGTGGGCTAAATCTCCATCAGATTCGGAGCACGGGGGAGCACTATTTGACTGTGACCTGGTTTTTCTTTTGTTTCCGTTATCCCGATCAGTACTACTGGAACTATCACCATCTTTTCCTGAGGAAGCATCTGGCTTTTTGAGGCTGGAATCTTCCCTCGTCTCTGAGGCTTCAGTGAGATCATTTTCAGAAGAACACGTGCTGACAGCGGCCTGAAGCTGAGGCTCTGAGAATTCACCTTCACTGTTATTTGCAAACTTGGGATCTTCGGATGCAACACACGGCTTCTTGTCATGCACAGAGCCACTTAAAATTTGCTTCTTGAAATGCATCTTTGATAAGTTGGTTTTTAATCTAGTGAAGGCAGAGACACATGAGACAGATGTCTGAGAGAGTGTCTCTGCTCTGGGTGTTGGCACCAAGGGTGTCGGCTGTTGCTCAGTTTTGCCTTCTGCATTCTTTCCTCCTTTGTCCAAGGTTGACTGTGACAAGGCAGCATGAGGTTCTGGGACAGGCGCATCAGGACTGGAAGGGATGAAGAACGGACTTTGCAGAGGTTTCTTTGTCTGTGAGAAGCTGAAGGACACTTTCTGACGACTCTGATCTTCTAGGTTGACTTTCATTTTGGTCCCTTTTGGCAAGAGATGATTGGACAGAATGACTCTCGGAGACAAGCTTTTTATTAGAGCTGACTTTGATAGGCCCTCGACTTTCACCTGAAATGACCAGACAACCGCAAAAATACGCAATTTCAAGATTTTTAAAAATCACACGTCCATTGCAAAAAGCAAAATTCACTTTACTAAATTAACTTACCGAAGCACCGCTCCCTTCCTCTCTGTGGTCAGATGAGATCATAAAAGAGAAGATCAAAATGAAAATCAGTGTGTGGACCATGCAAGACCATATACATAAAAACTGACAAACCTATTATCAAAGTAACATTACGGGATGTGCAAATTAATTCAAAGCACAACATCAAACGTACAGATTAGAATATAAATTCAAAATTTTAACTCTGCTTTTGCAAACGTTTAATAGCAACTTTGTTGTTAACACGTTAATCTTTTATTTATCAGGGTTTAAAATAGCAAAATGAACATTCATAACACATTACCATCAAAATCAAATAAAAAAAAAACACAGAGCCAAGAAATTATGAGTTTAGTGACTATTAAATAGACAGCAATAGGGGTGGGAAGTATGTCATTGTCCAGGTGAACTTTGCTCTATTCCAAATGTTAAATGTGTCTAAAGTGTAGATTAAATGGGAAGTACTTGGAAGATTACTTGTGCAAATACGAAAACAAGATGCAAACTACCTACATGATGGTTGCGTAAGCTACGATGGAAAAAACCAACTACAGAAATTGTGAAACAAGTTTATGTGCTTAGTACGATCAGGTCAACAGCCTGCAACTTGGAGGATTAATTTTCCTTTTAGTCAAGCTTTATATAAATGCAAAACACAATCATTCAGTCTAAGGACAGCCAAACATGAGCACATAACTAAGTGAAAGAAGAGGAATCATTTCAGCAGTTAACCTGGGCACTATGTCTTAAAGGGCTCAGTCACCAAGTTATTTCTAGTATACTTTTCTTTTTAATTTAGCTTTCATCGTATTGTCTTTTCTAATGTTATTAGCATCAGAAACTAAAGTTTTGTTTTTGATTAAACTGAGCTAAGAACAATGAGTCACTATCAAGCAAACTCATGTAAAAAGTTACAGTAGCTTGAGATGCTAATAAGAAAAACAAGATGAAAGCTGGGATTATTTGCCATTTTATTCCTCGGACTTCTTGAGTTTACTGTTAGCATTTAGTTCTAAGAATAATTTCTGTAATAAAGATTTTCTCCTTTTCTCAATGCTCCAAAATGAAAGTTTAAAAGAAAAAAAGTATCTGGTATAAATTCAGACTCGCTAAGGGTTTCAGGTATGTACACTAGTCTCTTAAAATGAAACGACTAATGTGCAACTAGAAGTGCTGCTTTTAGGTTTTAAGGAAAAGGGAGGGACATTGTTACACTATATTAGAACATTTAGGAAGTGTGAAGCCCATGAACATTAGAAAAGTTCAGCTTTCTTCCTTTGCCAGGCCTTCGCTGTACTCATTTATTTATTACAGGGCATATGCAGTCAGTTTTATTTACCATTTTCCTGCTTCCATGTGTTTCACACAGGATACTCATGAGCAGTGTCGGGTCTTCTCCCTATATCTTATGTATCTATTTATTTCTTTACACCATTTTGAAATATGCTGATCTTGAGTCAGTCTGATTTGTGATTGAGAGCTTGGTGTCACAATTCTTCCATCTTTAATTTATTTTTTTTTCTCAAAGTCTACATTTGGCCTTTCTGTTTTTAAATGCTTATAAAAGGATTCTGTAGTAAAGCTGTTGTAGTTACTCGAAGTAAGATTTTTACTTTAAGGTTAACAGAGTAAATAAATACTGAGGTGCTAGAGTGTTTTCTTTACTTAGCTTTACTAAAAAAAAACAAAACAAAATCCTCCATTGCTGGCGTACATTCAAGACATCAAGACTTTTATATTTTGCTCAAAAATGCATAGCTCTTCTTTTTTCTGACATCTTGTACTGGAACGTTCTTTAATTCCACATTCATAAAAACAGCCTGTGGATTAAACTCTTTCTTAAACTATCCTTAAATAAAGAATTAAATTTGATTAAAAAAAGAAGAACCCTAAAGGATCAGGTAAAGGACAGGAAGTCAATTATCTGTCTTTTATAAAATCTTGATAGCACTGGGGTCAGATACATACTCAGATAAAAGCTTTATTTACAATGGAAAAAAAAACTATTGTACCCCTCTCACATCAGGAAATGGGTTTAGTCGTCAATAATGTGAAAACAATAGCTATAGGTGTAGACTTGTTCCACTGTGGATGCAGTAGCTGAGGCTAAACATGGAGACAGATATTTTCAGATACAAACAAACCAGTTAAAACATGCTTCTTTTTCTCAGACCTTATTTAGCTCTTGAATGAACCGGGTTTGCATAACATGGTCCGCTTTATCACACAGTTTACAATCTGGGCCATTTAGCAGCAGATTTGGACCATGTTGCAAGTCCCGAGGTTGAGGAAAGGAAGCGTCTGAGCAGCTGTGTGAACTATAGATATAGCCGGTGCTGGTCATTTAACCAGACTTCAGTTAAACTAACATGTTTGCATGTGTTTCATTTTTGTTTTTTAACAGAGTACAAATACCAACTACATCATGGCTACTCAGTTTGATCCCACAAAGACAAGTGATCTGCAAGTTTTAGGTGTTTCTTTGCTACAGCACACAACTGAGTCAAAACAGTGATTCATTATGTCCAACTCTGTATGCTGTTGGATCTGCTGAACCTGAAACTAAAAACGCGTATATGCAAACAACGGAGGAAACCAATCACAAACACAAATGCATACAAAAAACTATGAATAAAACCCTTTTTGTTTGTGTGTTTCCTTGTAATGAGGTTAATGTGAGGGTTGGGCTATAATTAGGTCATTTAGTTCCTCAGGATTTTATTTTCTCTCCAACTTTCCAAATCAGAAACTTTTGCAGAGACCTTGTTACATATAAAGACCTAAAACACGCTTTTCTTTCCTGTACTGCATTTTGTATTAAAAGACTTTAACTTCATGTTACTCAAACAACAAACAGTTTTCCTTTAAACAAGTAAATGTGGGTAATCCATAAAAATGATATGATTGGCAACACTAAGCGGTATTCATCAATATGCACAATCATTAATGCAGCAATACTACAATCACCACTTTTTCAATAACGTTTCAATATATTTGACGTTTTATTACTTTTCCACAGCAGTCAGTGTTCATTCTAGTAAATTAAAGCTTTATTAAAACTTTAGTAACATAAATATGGAAAAAACTAGGGTACATCGATACTTTCAAACATAAAAATGATTATCAATTCAGGAGATAATCTGTGTTTTATAGTTTGCATAAAACACATGCTCAAAGACTGACTGTACATGTTTGCAAATGTAATTTAGAAGAACTAGGATGTGTTCTTATGTATACAGGAGCTGCAATGTTTTTACACCACTGATTAACATCAGCTTGGCTGAGGTGGAACTAAAGAAAGTAACTTATACAGGTACTCCTAAAAATAAAACAAAAGGAAGCCAAGTAGAGCCAAGTGGAGCCAAACCATGTAACGAAAAAGACCCACAAATAATAATGCGGCTATAGAACTTTTCCAAAAGTTTTAATCCACACAAAGTGCACAGGCTTAATTAAACATCATACAATTTGACAAGCATAGCATACTATTATTTGTGCTGTCTAATACCTGATCTCTGACTTGAGCAGTGTGTCCATTGAGAAACTCGTCTAGGATTAGTAGGCCTGAAGAGGCTGCGGGCCAAGAATAATCCCAATCAGAGAAATGACCCGTCCATAGTGACGCCACACCTGGCAAAAAGAAAAAGATTTGCAATGAACTGAGTCTCTTAACCCAAAACAGCTCAAAGCTTCTCTGTCTGGAAAGTTACAAATAAATGTCTGAAGAGATGTGCTACCAATTAATTTCCTTTCACCATATATGTAACTAAATCAATTTTATGCAAATTACACTGTACTTTTCTTAAACAAAAAATAAGCAAAAAAGTCCATCTTTTTGCCACCCTACATGTTTTTATTTTAAACCTGCATGTTTCACACAGTGAAAGTTGTACCTTTCCCATTACAGCATTCAGCATCACAGAAAAAATAATTAATCACTATAACAATATTAAAAATTGATTAGTTGAATTTTAATTTTCTTTAGGATAAACATAAAAACGTTTTTAAAAAAAGAAAAAAAAACCTGGCATATTCATTCATTTCAATGTCCAATATACTCTCATTTCTATACACTGAATCCCAGTTTGCTGTTCAAATTCAGCTTTTGTTTGAGCAGAAATCATTGTGCTCCAAGTGCTCTTTAGAGACACTCCTGGTCTTCTCTCACCGAGAATGCTTTAAGGATCTAAAACTTCTCAAACAAATTTAAAGTGCAGTGTGGTAAAAGGCTGAGGACATTACTCTGTCCTCTCTAAAGCCAGCACAGTAGAGTGACTGTGATGCAACATGCTGCTCTATAAAGCATAAAGCAGAGAGTTGCCGCTTTTGCATTTTTACTAATGTAGATTGAAAGGATAATTTTAGCGTTATCACAGTTGAGGACTGGGAAAAGGTCTGTCTCTTTCAGTGGACCTCTACTAGCTCTTTGGCCTGGAGAAAGCACTGCTGGAAAAACATTATACGTTTTTTCCGAACCTCCTCCAGAGCAAATTTAGAAATACTGAGGCTGAATGTTGGAGAAAATGCAGTTCTATGGAGGCAAACAATTATCATATATTGTAGGAATGCCCAAAGTTGCACCAATATTGGTTATGTATCCATAAAGTAATAACAGATGTATTTAAAATTCAAATTGCTAGGGATTTTACCAGTCTGTATATGGGTCTTATTCCAGATTTTAAAACGGAGTTGGGATATTAAACTGTTGCAAATGCTCTTGGCAACCAGCAAGAAGTCAATTACAAGGAAATGGTTAACTCCAGCACCACCATTAGTTAATGATTGGTTTGAAATAATGTTGGAATTGTTTCAAATGGAAAAATTACCATACTCATTAAGAAAGTTGATAAATTCTACTTCATTTGGAATAAATGGATTAACTTTGTATCCTCTATAAGGAATGACTTTAGATAACTCTGTGGTAATTTAACTGTCAAATACTTACACACATAAGAATACGTGATCCATTGAGCATTATAGTGTGTTGATGGATATACTTGTGTATAATATTTCTCTAGGTTAAAGACAGCATGACTGTAAGCCCCCTGTTCTTTATGTTGCTGTTTTTTGTTTGTTTTCTCTTTCTTCTCTTTGTTTCCTTCATATAAAACTGAAGTGAAGGCTTGTGATATAAATCAAGGAATTGTATATCCGAATTGTCACTGATCCTAATAAAAACGTTAATTACAAAAAAAAAAAAAAAAAAAAAAAAAAAAAAAAAAAAAAAAAAAAGAAAAAAGGACACCCCCAAAAAACAAAAAACCACCCTTTCCCCCCCCCCCCCCCCCCAAAAACCCCCCCCCCTGCCTTCTC